>APFE031680344.1:88524-124015 GCA_000404065.3 Pinus taeda | reverse complement strand
ATAAATATGTATTGTAACATTGAAAGGAATATAATGAAAAATCAAGCTGGTAGTCCTGGTTTTGGGATCTAGGGGAAAATATCTGTGCATATGTGTTTTTATGTATTATGCTCTCGCATTGTTTATTTTTCTGTGATTTAGAATTCGTATGCAGGTAATTTCTGTACGGGGTTAAAACCTACATTTACGCCATTGAATCTGGTTATCCATTGGATTGCATGTCTGCCATCGATCTATAGCCTCCAAATCCTACGGTCTCTATCCATATCAGGCGGGTAAGTTGCATGACGTTTACCTGTCCAATGTGAGTGGTTTTCTCTCTCTTTTGTTGAATGCCCTTCCGATATCCTGCCAGTTTTCATGTGGGACTTGCCTCTGATGGAATTGGCGAATTCCATACGATTTTTTGACTTTTCGGGTCTGGGTCGCTTGGGGCTTTTTCTTCTCTAATGGGTTTTCTTGGTGATATGCGATTAGCGACTTGTCACTAATCACATATTAGAAACCTCCCCCGTTTCTCAAAAAGGCTTCTTGTTTTGTTGTTTCGTGGTAGCACGTGTTACCATGGGGCAACGACCGGTGCACTTGACCGAGGGTCCTTGTTGCTTGGCGCTACTCACAAATTACAACTACTTGAGGATATTTCTAATAAGCTCAACCTTTGTAAGTCTTTGAAACTTTGGCATGAATTTTTCAGAGTTATGAGAACTTAGAGAGTTCTTTAGGATCCAATTCGAATCACGGCCTTCCGACTGAAAATATTTTGGACCACCAAAAGTTGGTTTTTAAGCTTCAATCAAGTGAGGGTACGGATTCCTCACTTGCCCAATTTCTATCCATTTTGCACTGCTTGGTTTTGAACCTTTGAGTCCAATCCTCAGGTGATCAACATCGCCCCTGTGTGTAGTTCTCACCTTCCTATCCAGAACTGTATCTTCCTACAAATCATTGAGATATTTAGGTAATAGATCATCAATAGAAGGCAACTAACTCTGCTCTTCGGGATCTTCAATCAATTAAGGTTCAAATAATCTCAAGTTGTCTGCATTAATAACTAAGTAGATATGAATGTAAGCTGGTAAATCAAGGCGAAAAGCATTCTCACCAATTTTCTCAAGTATCTTGAAAGGTCCATACCTTAGTAGCTTTAGCTTCTTACTTTCCCCTTGCATTTTGTCTTTGCTGATATACAACTAGACTTGATCACCAACTTGGAAACTATGCTCAGTCCGATGTTTATCATGCCTTGCCTTGTACTTGGCTTGGCTCTGTTCCAGTTGTTCCTGTACTACCTAGTGAATCTCTTGGATTTGTTCGATGAACTTGGTTGCCTTGTCCACATCACTGTGCCCATCAACCGCTATGTCTTTACCAAAGACAAAATCCAAGGGAGACCTTGGTGTGAAACCAAAATATGTCTCAAAAGGAGATCTTAGTGTAGAAGAATGCTTAGCTCGATTGTAAGCATGCTGCACATAACATAAATGTTCATCCCAAAGCTTGGGATGCTTGCTGCAATAGCCTCTGAGCAATTGGATCACTATAATGTTGATCACTTCTATTTGGCCATCTATTTGCGGATGAAAAGTTGTGCTCTTCTTCAGTCTGGTGTCCATCAATTCCCACAAACTTGACAAAAATTTCCCAATAAATTAGGTATCTCGATCAGATATAATGGAAGTGGGTAATCCAAAATGAACCCATACATGCTGAAAGAACAACTTTGCAATTTGTTTAGCTATAATTTGTTTGTTACATGGTATTAAAATACACATTTTGCTAAACCTAACCACAACAACATATAAATAGTCATGACCTTTTGTAGATTTAGGCAGTCCCCCAATGAAGTCCATAGAAACACTTTCCCAAGGATGAAATGGAACTGGTAGTGGAGTGTACAAGCCTAGTTTTCTATTGCTAGGCTTGCTTTTAGCACACATGGTACACCGTCTTACATATCTAGAAACTATCTCATTTATTTTTGGCCAATAACAAAATCTTTGCAGCTGTGCAATTGTTTTACTTACACCAAAGTGAATTGATATTAGAGAAGTGTGTGCTTCTTGAATTATCTTTACTCTTTCTATTTAAGGAATGCATAACTTTCCCAAATGATACAAGAGTTGGTCCTTAACATGATAATCCCATTCTTCTACTTGTTTTCCATGACTTAAAGTTGCATATACATCTTTAAAATCTATATCTTGAGCATATTGTTCAATGTAGCTTTCATGCAATACTGAATTATGCTTAAGTATAGTGGATGCATTTATGATTGGTCTGGACAACATATCTGCAACTTTATTATGTATGCCCTTTTTATATCTGATGACAAGATGAAACTGTTGTAGAAAACCCATCCACCTATAGTGTCTTGATTGCTACAACTTAGTTTGTGAGAGAAAATATTGAAGTGGTTGGTGATTAGTATGTATAACTATCTCTTTGCCGATTAGGTAATGTTTCCACTTTTTCACACTCTATACTAATGCTTACAATTCTTTATCATATGTGGGATAATTAACTACTGCAGAGTTAAATGTCTCAGAATGATAACATATGGGTTTATCGTGTTGCATCAACACTGCTCCCATGGCATAGTCACTGGCATCCGTTTCAATCTCAAATGGTCTTTGAAAATAGGGCAGTGCTAGTACTGGTGACGTACTAATCTTTTCTTTTAAGGTGTCGAAGGCTTTCTGTTGTCTGCCTCCCCACTGAAACACCTTGTTCAATCCTGTTAAAGCATGTAAGGGAGCTCCAATCAAGGAAAAGTTAGAAATAAACTTTCTCCAATACTGTGCTGCTCCTAAGAAGCTTCTAACTTCTATAGTAGATTTAGGTTTAGGCCAGTTTACAATGACTACAACCTTAGAGGGATCTATCTTCAATTCACCACCCCCTACAATATAACCCAAATAATTCAAATATGTTTTTCCAAATTCACATTTTGAGAGCTTAACATAAAGATTCTCTTTGTTCAAAACATCTAGAGTCTGCTTGACATGCCTTAAATGTTCTTCCCATCTTTTACTAAATATAAGAATGTCATCCAAATATACAATGACAAAATCATCAATAAAAGGTCTGAGTACATCATTCATTATTCTCATGAAAGTAGCAAGAGCATTAGTTAAGCCAAAAGGCATAACCAACCACTCATACAATCCTTGCTTTTTTTTGAAAGCAGTCTTTCATGCATCTTGCTCTGCAACTCTGACTTGATGATAACCACTATGTAAGTCCAACTTGGAAAAATAAACAGCTTCTTTCAACTGATCTAATAGATCATCTATGCGAGGAAGGGAATAACGATTTTTTATCGTTATCTTATTCAATGCTCGGTAATCAATGCACATTCTCCATGAGTTGTCTTTCTTTCTCACCAAGACAATTGGAGACCCACAAGGCGATGTGCTAGGTCTTATGAACCCTTTTTCGAGTAGCTCCTATACCTACTTCTTGATTTCTGCATTCTCTAAAGTGGACAACCTATACATTCCGATGTTAGGCAAAGGAGCATCTTGCTGCAAATTAATATCATGTACTATTTCCTTTTTGGGTGGCAGACCTTTAGGTTCTTGAAATAGCATATCATATTCTGAAACAACTTTTTCTAAATCAGCTTGTTGTTTTGCATTACAACCCTCAAAATACATTGGTTTTATCAGGTTTCTTTTCCTTTACAACCATCATTAAAAATTGTTTGCATGAATTTACAATTCTTTTCATCTGCCCTGAGTTTATGAGAGTATAATTATTCTTGAGTTTATGAGCTCTTACAATATATTCGATTCCATCTTTAACAAGTTGATACTTGTTTTCAGCTCTATATAAATATCTTTTCTATTCATACAAGTAAGGACTTCCTAAAACAATCCCACGTATAATCCAAGGGAACAATATCTAACTCAACCTCATCTACAAATGCTGACCCAAAGCAACCTAAGTTTACATTGTCTAGTCACTTGTAGTTGTGCTTTATCACATAAACCAACCTAATGGATATGTTTTTTTGTGAGGTTGTGGTTAGTAATCCCAACTTCTTTACAATTGCTTTAGAAATTAAATTTACTTGTGAGCCACTATCAAACAAAGTATCAATCTTTTGATGCTTGGAAACAACTTTGATATGAAAAAGCTCATGTATTTTTCTCTCATTTTCTTCATTATCAGTGGATTGTGCAGAATTACTAGTAAATGCTTTAGAATTTTTACCTTTTATAACTTTGGCTGTAATTGTTGTTTCGTCTCCTGAGTTTGACCATAAATCCTTTTGAATAGGTGTAGCAGTCTTCTTCTTCTTGCCATCGTACTTCTTGGGTTTTAGCTCCGGATGCAGAATCCAACAGTGTTCATCATCATGCCCATCCTTCTTACAGTGAGTGCATGAAGATTTGGTCTTTTGAATAGTATTTGTCTTCCTCTCTTTCCATTTCTATTTTCTTTTCTTCTTATTCGTGCTTGCAGTGGGTTTTGATGATCCCCCAACTTCTGGGTTCACATTCTTGCCTCTAGCCTCTAGATGTGTAGCTTGAACAGATACCTCATCTATGCTAGTGGGATTAAACATGAGAATAGTGTGCCTTAAGTAGCTATGTAGACCACCTATATACTTCAGCAGAGTTTCAAGTGAGTCTAAAGAAATTCCTAGAATCAAAGCTCTTTTCCTAAATTCTTTAGTGTAACTTTGTACACTTTTCCCTTTTAACTGGCAAAGAGTTTTCTAGCTCATCATGGCTTGCTGCATATAGGCTAGTGGATAGAATTGCTTTTCAATTGCAAAAACAAATTCACTCCAGACAGAAATAATTTTACCATGCTTATTCATGTCAGCTTGTGTCTTGCCTTCCCACCATAACAAGGCAATGCCTCCAAGGTGCAGGCTGGCCAGCTGAATATTGCTACTACCTGAATCAATGCTCTGCACTCTGCAATAAACATCAATCTATCTAATCCAATTATCCAACTTCTTTGCATTCAACTCTCCATCATATATTGGTAAATAAAATTTAACATCTAATTTAATAAAAGATGTCTTCTTTTTGTTTTCAGGGCTACTAGGAGGAGTGGGAAGTTTTTCTTCTTTTCCTTTTCCTTTAGAGTGGTCGTGGAGGAGAGATTCTTCTGCTTCTTTATCTCATTTGGAGTTTGCTGAATCTTCTTCTCTACCTTTCTTAAATTCACTATACATTTCCTCTACCATGGCTCTCATGGTCATGAAACTATCCATGAACTGAGGATCTGATTCCAAGGGACTTTCTTCTGACATTTTCCTCTCAGGATAGACTCTTCCAATTTCAGGGTTAGTTTCAACCAACTCTCCTTCTCCTAATTTAAGCTTTGACCTAGTTAGCATTCAACAACAAAATCCAGCACAACCTTGTCTAACCTTAGTAACCTAGAGCTCTAATACCACTTGATCTGGAATTTATCTAGGACAAAGAATTAAAGGTATTATAGACTCATGTGCATGGATGTGCCGATGTTACTTTATGCAACAGATAGATAAGATTGTGAAATATATAGACATTGAAGCAGTTAGAGAAAACACAACAGGAAAACATGTAAATACAAGTAGTTTAATAAGGAGTTCACCCAATGCTCTTGGGCTACATCTCCTGGTCTAGCCTTCAGTGGTGGCCTCTCTATTATGTTTTCTAAGCAGAGTTTTTACAACTATCTATAAAATTAATACATTTAGAACTATCTGTTTGGGAGAAATTTTCTACTTGAGATAAAACAGAATGTTCTAAGTAAGGTGAAGTATGAGCATTAAAATTTCCTAGGAAAGAATCTACTGAGTAGTTGCCAATGATGTTATTACTGTATGCTACCAGCTCATTCTCTCCTTCCGGTTCCATTACTATGTATTTCTGATGTCTTTCTCGCTCAACTTTTATCTGATTTGGTTTACCATTGTAAGGGAGCCACATGTGCAACTAGTTAGTTGCAAAGTATCCATGAAGCTTTTCTGACCAATCTTTGCTAAGAATTAAGCCATAAAATTCCAAAATATTAGCAACTAAAATGTCGATAACTTGACATACCTTTGGGTTGGATGACAGCCTTATGGTAACCTGATTTAATTCACCGATCACTTCAACTTGCAATCGATCTAGTTGAAATATGCACACAACAGATTTTTGCGGTTGAACGTTCAACTTTGCACATATTGATTTTGGTAAAATATTCAATGAAGCTCCAGAATCCACTCAGCAATTATGCAAATTTTTATTGAAAATTTCATAAGTAAGAAGAAATGGGGGAGTATGAGATCTCGACCTTCCTCCAATTAAAGTGATATCATTTGGATCAAATTTATTAATCACATTAGTTGGAGGTCTTCGCATGTCATGGGAAGCTTGAGAGATTACAATGACGAGCAAAGGTGCAGCTGGTACAGCATGTAATTATTTCAAAAGTATCTTTTGCTGGTGTTTTAACTTGCTCAATTCGTAAAAAGTGATGTTGGCCCTAGTATTTTTCATGTCTTCTATGATACTATACTCCATTTCATCCAAAACGATCAACGTTTTAGATGGAGTTGATGAATCTGTTTGGACTGAGCTGGTTTGAGTCGCTTTAGGTGTCATTTTCTTTGGTGCGATTTTATCCTTAGTCATTGAGCTTGTGCTCTTTGGCTTAGGGGTAGGTTGAGGAGGATCAAGTTGATTTCTACTACGAGTACTAACCGGGGATGCCTCTTGATCCTCTTCATCTAGGAGGATGAAATCCCACATACCTTGTACTTCTACAACTTCTTCTTCATCGGTATGTTCTTCAGTAGCAATTTCCTCTTCTTCTTCTTCTGATTCGGCACTTCTGAAAGCATTTGGGGGCTTTGAGTCAGTCGAAGGGTTTCTTCTATAAGGCTTGTATGGCTTTTTAGAAGAAGTTTCTGCCACTTGTTTCTTAATGTCGACCATCCCGTTAGACATGGTCTTCAAAACGTTTTGTAATCCTTCTAAATTGAATGGATCCTTTGATTGTTTTTTCTTGAGATCTTCCTTGAAAGTAACTTTCTTGGATTTGCATTCTTCTATTGCATTTTTCTTTTCTAGGGCTACGATACGTTTCTCTACTGCTATTGCTTCCTTCATATTATCTGCTAAAGTTTTTTTGTTAGCTCTATCAATGAAGATTGCTATGTTTGATGGTAAAGCAGAGATGCACCATTCACTTTGTGCTTCTTCACTAGGCTTGGAAGCAGTGGGAATTTTATTTAACAGTTTATTGAAATGTGAATTAAAATCTTTGATATGTTCTTTTGACTCGGCCCTAAGGTTAGACAGGTCGTTGATCAGTGTAGCCGTAGACCTATCATCACCAAACTTAGTGAGGAATTGTTATTGGAAGATATCCCAACTAGTGATAGATATAGACGATAATGAAAAATACCATGATCCAGCTGCTCCTTGCAGAGTATAAGGAAAAAGTCAGACAACAGCATCTGCGTTGGTAACTCCATTGAGATTTATGGAAAGCATAAAGTTATTTATGTGTTCTTCCGCTAGCATGCCTACTTTAGGATTAAACTTAGGCAGCCATTTTTCAGGATGGGCCGGTATTTGACTCAAGGGTGAAGGCATTAAGACTGCCCTTGGGTTATTCCATGGAGATTGGGCCATGACTAAACTACTAACAGAGGAAGGTGCAGAAGGTGATCCCTGTGGTTGGGAAGGTGAGGATATTACGACTCCAGATGACTGAGAAGGAGACGTGGAAGTACCAATGGATTGATGGACAATGATCTAAAGTGGAGGAGTGGATGGTTGACTTCGCGATGAAGAAGTTGAGATGGATGATGATGATGAAAGAGTCTCACTATCGGACCCTTTAGGTAATTTCCTTGTTGTCTTTCTTGTGGGTAGAGGTAACTCGGTTGGCTGAACACCGAACTTTTTGCTCTTTAATATGGTAAGAGGATGAGCAGGGTTATATTGCGAAGTTACGCTTCCTTGAGATTTATCAGATCTTTGAGGAGATATAGAAAATCGTTGAAGTTTATGAATCAAAGATTTGACTTCAGGAGGTTCAATAGTAGATTGTTCTTAAATGTCAGGGTTTGTAGCAGCGGTTGTTGTTCTTTCGACTTCTGGCTCTGGATTTAAAGATTCTAAATGCAATGGAGAAGTCAGGGGAGATGGTGAGGGCAATTTACTCTCAGAATGGTATTTAGATTTAGACTTACTTTCCATTCACAGTTTGAGGCCCTCCTTGTAGCGCCAAATATGTTGAAGCCCTAAAAATCGGGTCTACAACAAGGGGGATACCCACCCGGTCTGGACCTTGGTTAGCAGCTCCTTTTTTGTTTGGTATAGTGGGTCCGACTGGGGATATGGGACCAATTTCTAAATTTATGTGTGTGTGTGTAGAGAATTTGATATTTCCTTTCTAAAAGTTCCTAAGTGAGATGCTCTAATTCTAACTCTAATCTAATGACATGCAATTGTATTCTAATAAACAGAAGTATCTAATTCTACACTAACCCGGGGTGTAATCCTTCCGTTATGCAATCTAAAATGATTTCAAATAACAATTGGTAATAAAGATCATTCAACTGTTATGAGAAAATAATTCAATAGAGATAAACCACTTCGTATAAAAAGTTAAACGAAACAGTTGTGAAAAACATATCGCATAATAAGCTACTCATACATTAAGCATTAAATGCTATCACCGTACAAAGTGCCAACTGGTCACTCAGTCTTTCACGCATCAATATATACAAACTAAACATGGAATAATTTAAACGAGGCAGAACTGTTAAGAAATAGGAATACATTTGTACTAGTTCTACTCATGAGCTTTCAAGCGATAATTGATTATCTCTTCTTAATCCAACTCCATAAGAGTACAGAAGTGCAACATAGTAGCAGATATTTAATGCAGATATCAATACATCTTGTTCCATTTTCTTCATCAAAACCTCCTCGGAGGGTGCAAAAGTGCATGTTTTGAGGACAAGTTTTTGACAAATTTCAGGACCCTTCTCTAAATGCATGAGAAGGGTTTAAATACTACTAAGTAAATCTAAAAATAACTTATTACAAAAATGTAGGATATGGTTTAAATGACCATCCTTCTTTTAGGCAAAAATAAAGAAAAATTGATACTAATATTGAATCTAAAACTAACAACTAACTATTTCTGTATCTGTTCTTTGAAATCGCAAGCGTTTAGTATTTTCTTGAGAAGAGTCGGTTGGCCAACTTTAGACTTTAACTGTTTTGCGAAAATGGAATCAGCGAGAGCTGGCACCATCTTCTCGACAGAATTGATGATACATTTGAGAGTCATGCACTGGCTGTGTGGTTTTACCAAATATGCCCAGTAAGAATCCCAATTCAACTTAGTTAATCTTTTGATTGATTCTGCCTTTTCTTGAGCCTTCTGCCTCCAACCTGTTTGCAGTTGTTGTACTTATATACATACCATTTTGAAGATATTTCTGACAATTACCACTGGTTTTAGGATTCAAGTTTTACTTTTTTACCTCTAGCGTTCTTTCCTACAAATTTCTGGGTTTATAGGTGACTGAATAATTATAGGCTTTCCTTTTCAAGAAGTTTTTCCCAGTGATGTGCGATTGGTGCTAGGCGCTAGGGCCCTAATCGCGCATCGGAAACTACCTCCGTTTCTTGATCCGGGTTTCCTTGGTGCGAATTTTTGCCTCTTGTGCGCTTTTTTGTTAGTGGATATAGAACTTAAATTTCGTGAAAATAATGATTCCATAAGTTCTTGACTTAGAGTCTTAAATTGTCTGTTTTTTATGTCAACATTGTCCAGTACCCATTTAACCATGTCTGTGTAGGGGAGAATCTTTGGCCTTGCCACAATCCGGTGCAAGAATGAGCAAGCTAGCTCTGTAATAGATGTCTCAGAAGACCCATGTGAGCCTGCAATAGTTGTAACCTTCATTATTTTGGGATTTTTTTCCTCAATCGGACTATACATGCCTTCCCAAGTGGTAATACTAGCATCTCTGTTACAGGCGGTATCTGTATACAAGGGCGCCATTTCTTTGTCTTCAGAACTCAGAGCTTTTCCTTTCTTTCCCATAATATCCTGAATACTGCTTTGTATAGTTCTCTGTTCTTCGTTCCTGCAATTTATAAGTGAGGTGAGAATAATGATAAGGAAAGGTGATGGGAAAGCTTTAAATGCCGAAGACATATAAAATATACCACCTTACGTGAAATAGCTCTTCGATAAGCACAAAACCATATTTCATTAACAGTTGGCAACTAACTCATTAATTAGCATTAAAGCGCATAACCAAGTCTTGGTTTATGGAAAAAAATTTCTCGAACAATGAGCCCGAAAGGTCTGCGACGAAGCGATTTTGCGATTTGCTTTGCAATATCGCAGATCACTGTGCCGCAATATTGCAATATCGCTGGAACGTAGCATATGCCAATTATCTGTTAGTGTATTTTCCGCGAAATGCGATTTGTGATATGCACCATCGCATATCGGTAGTTTTGAGCTTTTTTAGCGTAAGTGGTCTTTGATGCATGCGATGCGATGAGGTTTCGCATCGCGATCTCGCTTTCTTAGAATTCTGCTTGTAAGGAGGTTTGCATTATCCTTTTTGTGATGCGATATTTCTTAAGGAGTGATTTTATCCTACCTTATCATAAAATTTAAGCTTTTTTAGATTTTTCAAGGGTATTTTCCTAAGTTTATGATGGTAAGTTTTATTAAAAAGGAAATACAAGCTGTAGTGTCCTATCTAGGGTGCTAGACTAGGCTATATTTATTATCGACTAGGGTGCGTAGACTTAGAGGCGTGTGCCTAAAATATATAGACATAAAGGATCTAATCTAAGTCTAATCTTCTTAATTACAATGCTATGATTCGATTCAATATCAAACTAAATCACCCTATGTATCACTATCAACTAAGATTCAATTCATAAAACGCTGTGTATCACTGCAATTAAAGATTTTAGTCTCCTTACAGAGACATCATACATAAAACCTCCGTTCAATGGCTACTCAACATCCATTAACATTTATTAACAGTCATGCAAGATGAAATCATAAGCCTAAAGTTCATGACAGTGCTTTACAAGATAACACTAGATCGAATCCTTTACAGGATATGATTCACGATCCACGTGATAATCTATTCAAGCACATGCATAAACATATAAACAAGCGCATTCATAAATATATAAACATAAACATGAATCGATTTAATCACTGCGCATATCAATATCAAATATCCTGACTGTAAATGCAATAAAATAACAACAGTATACCATGTACGCAGGGCCCGTCTGCGTTCTTGGTATAATGGGCTTGTTATCCAACGATCACCAAATCAAAACAATGCAACCGTGACTATAATGCAAGTCTTTTGTATTAAAATCGAAACTCTATTTGTGAAGCAACAATAACGATAACCATTATACAACCGGGTTCAGAACTATATTTACATATGGTTTCACATCCCTTGAAAACGGATGTACATTCATGAGCGGCTGTTGCCGCTTTTACCAAAACACGATTTTGAAAATGTTTCTATCCTAGCTGACATATAAAAAGAGGAAACAAACTAAAATTGATTTGGACTATGTGCTGTTGCTGCCTTTGTCGCCAACATGCCATAGTTGACCGGTCGTTGACCGCGCATGTAGGAGGGTTGATTCCGCTGCGGGATAGGTGCTCGTCCATGCTTGGACATTCTGCTTTTCATCCATATCCTTCGCTCCAACCTGGCTATCATGCCACATGTCAAACAATAAGCCATTTACAGGATGTTGGAACTTCCTGTAGTCTTTTTTCCAAAAACTCCTAATTCATTAACACAAAACCCTTAAATCAATTTCAATGCAATTTAATAACTATAAGACTATTAATTAATCAATTTCCAAGGGATCTGAGAGATAAATGATGAAAAGAGGTAGGAAAATGTCATGTTTTGGGAGGGAAAAAGGGGTCATGGAATGGTACCAACACAAGCACTAATTGATTTTTCAAAATTTTTGACTAAGGGCCCCCACTTATTTAGTAGTAGTAATAACACTAAATAAGAAGGGGGGTTGTTGCTGGCCACAACAAGTCCTTACACTAGTACCAAGGCTATGGGGAACAATGCTTTGGAGCACAACATTCCCCCATTCCTTCGCTTGCACCGAGTGTTCAATGTGGACCGCCCTCTACCATGCTTCCCACCAGTATTGGACACTTCAGAGATTGCAGAACAGCTTACCAGGGACCAAGTTCAGCAAATGGAGGAACTCAACGCAATAGGGACCATTGCTTCCTAAGGGGGAGGAATGATGTAGGTGGATGTTGGTGGCCACCCACTTATCCCACTTGGACCCCCACAACTGTCTCTTTCAGTTTTTCAGTCTCCTTAATTGTAGTACAATTTACTATTTTTAGCAGCGTTTTGGGTCCTGAACTTCTGGAGCTGTTTTGAGGCCCTAAACGATGTTTTTTGGAAAAACTGGAAGCAATATGTTTCTCTAATAAAAGTTATAGTCCTCGGATAGATATTTCTAATGAGCTATTGTGCATGTCAAACAAAGATCGTATGCCAAAGTTACGACCCTAGGAAGTTGATGTACCAATTTACCCAAACGGGCCCATATTTTGGCGTTTCATCTTCTAGGGTTAGGTTTTTGGATGTTTAGGGTTTTCCATTGCTTCTCAACAATAAATAGGCCTTCGAGCCTCATTGTAACACAGTTCATAGGCATGTAGCCACCACATCTCTTCTAAGAGATAAGCTACCATCGCCCTAGCTGGTTTATTTCCATTTCTGTTTGTAAGCATATTTCAATATTTTACATTAACGAAATGAAGTATTATTTCTGTTGCATCTCTGTGTATATGGTTATCTTTGTATTTTGTATAAATCCAAATCAACAATTTATCATTGAATAGACTTTTTTTAATACATCCGAGTGAACTAGAGTTACAAAGAAAATAGTTTTTTCCCATGGTCATATAAAATGAGTAAAATTCTTACACATTGGCAATGTCAATGGTTTTTGTGTCTGAAACCCTAGGGTTTCAAGGGCTCCCATTGACAAGTGGATATATATATAACCAATTATCCATGGGGTTTATATCAATATTTGACTAATATGTAAATCAACATAATCACTCTTTAACTAGAAGTTAAAGTAACGATAATAGTTTCATATAAAAATCCTTATGAGTGATTTTAATAAGAAAAATAGTAACTATGCTTTGCACATACTTTGATTTTATTTTGAAAGGATTTTATAGTGGAGTGGGAGCATATAAATAAGATATGGCATAATATTTATGCAAAAATGTGTAGAGGGCCGAGGCAATATATTCCATTCGAGAAAAGAGAGCATAAAGAGATTGGGATTTTAAACCTTACCAAAACACTAAAGCAAGAGAAAATGCTAGTCTAAATAGGAAAATTCCAAGTGCTTTTGTGCCTGAGGCCTCGGCCTCAAAGGCTCACACTGAGTACACAAAAATACCAAATAGAAAGACCATGGGGTACTAGATTAAAATCTTGCAAAACTTCATAAGTACCCTGTTTTCCTTGCATGCAAGTAAACATTGAGTTTTTATAGCAATGCAGGGAGAGAAGTTACATATAAACTAGAAAAAAAAATTTGAATAAATTCATGAGTATTATCAAATAATAAGGAGAACAAATAGTTCAAGAATCTAATAAATAAAAACAAGGGTGAACTAGTATAGGGCACAAAATTCTCAATATAAACATGAATTCATTATTAACTAGAGTGACCAACTCGTTGTTGACATACCTCTCATGTTAGTGCATCAGGAAAATGTTGACAATACAACTCCAGTTCTCATCCTCCTTAGCCCCCAACAAGATTTTACAAGAATAATAACTCAAAAATATAGGACCAAACACATTGAATACCCCACCAAAACCATATGAAACTTAAATTTGGCATGCAATGATCAAGGTTGGCGGCTAAGGGAAAGTAACTGGTGGAATGAATTTTGATGTAAGAGTTGATGGGTAAGAGTGGTGAGTTCTAAGGAGGATTAAAACAAACATAACCCATAAACAACCATGTCAAAGGTCCACCGCTAACACTAGTAAATGAGGTGATACCATGTTGGTAGAGTTGAAACACAAGAGATGAGTGAGTCAACGTAGCCATTGAATGGCATTCAAACAAATGATATATTGCGTTGTTGAAAGGAGGAGGTCAGATACACCATTAAATGGAAACCATGGGTGGTGAGTAGAGTATTAAAAACATACAACACAAGTAGCGACAAGGTGCTACCCTTGTGTTCCCAATTGGAAAATGACGAGGTAAGGAGGATAAACATAATTAAAGACACGTATTCAAATTAATTTCCACATTGACAGATTGATATCACATTACAACTAATTACGTATTGCATGTGTTATCATCGAGATGTATGACATTGTATCAAATTTTGGAGTAATCAAACTTCAAATTTTATCACATGACCTGAACATAAGGAGAGTGACCCTCAACCTTGTAACATGATGCCATTCATTTGATTTAAACGCATACCTTGTATCGTGCATAGAGTGCCAACCATATTCGACAACACAATCATAAACTTGACCACATAACACGATACACCAAGTTAACATCATATGTTATATATATATATGGATTTCTACCATACAAACATGGTTTATAAAGGATCAAAGTCCTCACTACCATAATCACATTCAACCATACGAAGGTATATGCCATACCCTTAGAAAGACTCATATCTTTGACATTATAAATCATACAGGATGTAAGATAACCCTGAAACCATTTGCATGTTTTGAAATGGTATATATGTACAAGCATTTTTGTAATATTAGCATCAGATGAGTGTAGGTTAAGGTCACCTTCACATTTATTGAACTCATAGCAGGGACTTTACCTCTATTCTATTTTGAATAGTGTATTTTTCATATGTTTTTTTTGAATTACATAATTTTTTAAGGTAGGGTCCTACTTACTAGTTTTAATGTTTATTATATTTTTTAAATTTATGTTTTAATTTTCATACTAAGAATATGGGAAGACACTCGCAATGGGTTGTGAAACTTTTAAAATATTTATGTGCATCAATATGGCAAAATTAAAGAAATTTGAGTCTTATGAGATCCACCATATCTTGGTAGCATAATCAGTTAACTAACTCTTTGGCCAAATTTGACACATCGTTAGCACAAGGAGTAATTATGGTCAACGTTAATGAAAAATTTAGATTCGCCCCCTAATATCATGAACGTTAATCTCATAAAAAAATGGTTTTGATAATTTGGTTCCAAATGACAGAAGAGAGGCACATCAGTCATGCAGTAATGGATAATAAAGAGTGAAGTGAATCGAAGCCTCTGAGGATCCTCCCTCAAGTGTTAAATTCCTTGGCATGTTAGGCATATTAATTTGGATCATCCAAGGATTAGTCACATCAAAACCTTTTCTGGCCTCCAATATTGTTAGCTTGATCCTCTCATGCATGTCTCTAAGTGAATAACAATACCATAAAACATAGGGTAGAACTCATTGGTTGGCTAAACATTTCAATTGGCTTACAACAACTTTCATATTTTAATGTTGCTTGATTGAGAGGAACCATACAACCATGCCAAGGCTACTAAGTGAGGAAAATAAGCAAATAATGGTACAAATTTCCCATTTTCAGGAAGAATTTATCTCATTGCAGTTAAGGCATAGCCAATTGATGTCGTGTGACCACTACTATGGACTTGCACCATGAAGTGTTGAAATGAGGATGAGCCCTCTGGCCTCCAACAACAAATAGGAGAGGTCCAATCTACTCTCAACAAGTGTTCATTAGAACCCTCTACCCCAAGTGGTGAACTCAGTAATGGACACCAAATCCTACCTGATCTCAATGCAAGTGTGTCGTCTTGGAGGGATCAGGAAATGGTGATGTGAACCCACCCATGGATGCTTAGTACGTTTTTTTCTTGTAAATTAATGTTTTGTATTACTAAAAAATCAGAGATACATGATTTTGACATATTTCTCCCTGAGGATTTTGATCCTCCTCAAAATACCATTCGTGCCAAAACAAAGACTATAATTCCTCATACAATGCCAAGTGAAAAATTTCCCATAAACAACAATATGCCATAGACATGACTTATTCAATTAACCCATGACAATATGCCATAACCAAAAAATATACCAGAAAATATAAGACCATCATAAATTCCATAGCTGACATATAAACAACTAACACATAAAAGTAGGGAAAATATACATATTTGCATACATAAATTAAGACCATCATAACAGACAAAAACCTTTCTAACCAGGAAGATGTGAAACACAGAATCCATTAGACTGCAAACCCAACCAGTTGAATCACTAATCATTTTTTGAAGAGGATATTGTTGCAGGAGCCCTCATGCTCGAACGTTATGGATCCAATGAATCCCTTCTATCAGATTCACAAGCAATATGTCCTTCCACATGTGCCAGGTGGGAGTCAATTTTGTCAAAGAAAAAGCTTTTATTTCTAAGCATCTTTTTAATGTCTTCCAAGGTGATGAAGGAATTGTGTCACTCCACATGCTTGTCTTTCAAGACTAGACCTCACAAAGTCTTCATTTACTAGTGCAAATCTACAAAATTAAGATATTTCTTCTTCCTACTGCTGATGTGCCAAGGATTAGGAATCTAGGTCAACATGTCTTCCATGTTTTATGAATTAGAATGGTATTTTCTCTGAACCTCCACTTGAGTCTTCAATGTATGAATTTCCTTCCTTGTATCCCAAAAAACAACATTGAATTAGGTAGTATCTAGGTCATGACCAAAGAGTCCCACTCATCTCTGCCCATGTGGAGCACTTCAACCCACTACCACCCCCTACCCCTGTCCTCCACATTTATAACACATTCATTGTCTTATCGACAGAGCTGAGACCCGAGGGGCACACCCTGAGCGCCCACTATCAATTCCTCTTCCTACAGAGAAACAAGAGAAAAAATTAGACAACCCCAATGCAGGACCAAGACTCCAACCCACTAAATTTTCCCTGAAACTCGATACACAAACCCCATACTAATCTAAGGCACCTACAAGAGGAATATAGATCAAGTCCTAACACCATTAAAAAATAGCATGGACAAAGATAAAACATAGAACCCTACATTCCTAAGCCTCAAAAACATTCATGATAGTAAACCACTAAGAGCCTTGTAGGACTATATTTAAAATTTAGATAATGACACCCACATTCCTTAACCTAGACAATAACCACCAGCCCAAACATTAATAGTTAAAAGAAGCCTCAAAACAATGGAAGCATATAGGTTACCAAGCCTCCTTGACCCCAAACCATAAATTGAGATGGAAGATCAAGACACAAAAACACTAACCCTCGCACCTGATAACCATCCACAAAGTTATAGATAGAAAAAATAGTCAGACAAAGAAATAGTTTGACATGAATTTTTACGCTGTGAGACAATGATTCCTTCACCAACCCATAATAATTTGAGGTTCCAAGCGACCATACAAAAAACACTATTAATCCCTGAATCACTTATCATTTTATGAATAGGATATTGTCAAAGGAGCCCTCGTGTGCAAACCCTATGGATCCATCAAATCCCCACTATCAGATTCACAAGCAATATGTCCCTCCACATATGCCAGATGGGAGTCAATCTTGTCAAAGAAGAAGCGTTGATTTCTAAGCATCCTTTTAATGTCTTCCAAGGTGGTGAAGACATTAGACCACTCCATTTGCGTGTATTTCAAGACCATACCTAAAAAAGTCTTCATTTTCTAGTGTAATGCTACAAAATTTAGATATTGCTTCTTCCTACTCCTAGTGTGCCAAGCATTAGGAACCTAGGCCAACAAGTTCTCCATGGTACAAATTAGCATGGGATTGTCTCTCAACCTCCGCTTGAGTCTCCAGTGTACGAATTTCCTTCCTTGTGTCCTACATAACAACATTAAATTAGGTGGTAGTTGAGTGATGACCAAAGAATAACACCCCTGTTTTCCCCTGCGAAGCACTTCCACCCCCTGCCCCCCACCTCCCTACCCCCATTTATAGCACATTCATTGTCTCAGCGAAATAGCTGGGACTCGAGGGGCACACCTAGAGCACCCACTGTAAATTCCTCTTCCCACAAAGAAACAAGAGAAAAAACTACATGCACCCACTACAGGACCATGACTTGATCCAAGTGGATATTGGTGGCCACCCGCCTATTCCACGTGGACCCCCACCATTGTTTCTTTCAGTTTTTTAGTTTCCTTAATTGTAGCACAGTTTACTATTTTTGGCAGTTTTTCGGGTCATGAACTTCTGGAGCCGTTTTGAGGCCTTAAACAACATTTTTTTGGCAGTATTTTTGCAAGCGATTTCAAAATGTTGTTTAGGACCTCAAAATGGCTCCAGAAGTTCAGGACCCAAAAGACTGCCAAAAATAGTGAATTGTGCGACAATTAAGGAAACTAAAAAAATGAAAGAAACAATGGTGGGGGTCCATGCGGAATAGGAGGGTGGCCACCAATATCCACCTAGATCATTCCTCCCCCCTTAGGAATCACTGGTCTCCATTGTGTTGAGTTCCTCGATAAGATGAGGAAACTTTTATTGAGCTTGGTCCCTAGTGAGCCATTTTCCTTGGTGCGGGAGTTGGTCAGCTTTGACAACTCAATGCAGTTGGATCTTGTACTAGCGAGTGTTCTTGATCTGCGTGTCCATGATTTGATCAGTTGCAGCTTGTTCCATGCAATCTGGATTTAACTCTGTTGGTGTGAGTTGTTCTACAATGTCACATGTGTCCAGTAATGGTGGAAAGTATGGCCGAAGGCAATCCACATTGAACGCTTGGTGCAGGCTAAAGAATGGGGGAATGTTGAGCTCAAAAGAATTATCTTCCACATCCTTGGTGATGGTGTATGGCCCATATTGAAGCGAGTGAATCTTGCAGTGGGGCCGAGCGAGGCACTCTTTCTGCAAATGTAGCCAAACTTTGTCACCTTCCTAGAACTTGTGTGGCACCCGATGCTGATCATGCCGCTGCTTGTACTTAGCATTGGATTTTTCCAATATGCCATGTACCTATTGGCATATGTGTTGAATGTTCTCAATGAAGCTATTTGCCTTGTTGACTTTGGGTTGGACATGAGCGAAATTTTCCTGAGTTGCTGCAAATAGTATGGCCACATCAATGGGACATAGTGGCTGGAACCCCAAGGCCACCTAGAAAGGGATGTGGCCGGTGGAGTTGTGGAGAGCCTGGTTGTAGCTGTGCTAGACAAAGGGGAGGATCTCATCCCATGTTCATTGATTCTTTGATTTGTACATAAGTAGAATGTGTACGATCATCTCGTTGACAACCTCTGTCTGGCCATCAGTTTGGGGATGGAAAGCCATGGGCTTAGTGTGCTTGGTGTCCAACATCGACCAGAGACTAGACCAAAATATACTGAGGAACTTGCTGTCCCAATCTAAGATGATAGACTGTGGGATCCCAAAGTGTACCCACACTCATTCAAAGAATATTCTACCAGTGGCTTCTGCTATGATACTCTTCGTGCAAGGCACCATAGTGGCCATCTTCAAGAATCTGTTGAAGACCACAAAAGCACAGTAGTTGCCATGCTCAATAGAAGGAAGGCTTGACATGTAATCCATTGAGATGGATTCTGAAGGTTGAATCGGGGTAGGCAGCGGAGTATAGATACCTTGCTTCTTGATGGTCGATATAGCAATGGTGCAAGTAGTGCAATATCTGATGTACTTCCTAACATCCTGTCGAAGCTTCGGCCAATAGAAATACTTCTACAGTACTGTTGCCATTTTCTCGACCCTGAAATGCCCAATGACTAGACTATAGTGCAATTCCCAAATCATCTTCGCATGCTCAGTTGAAGGAACACAAAGATGTCCTATGTGGCATAACAGAGAAACCTGGAGGTGAAAATCTGGAACTTTCTAACCCTCCAAGATTGTATGGTATGTGTGGCTGAATTCTGGGTCGCTTTTGTAGAGAAGTGGCCAATCAGAAGCCTCATGCCCACAAGAGTTGAGCACGTTGGTTAACGTCATGATCGGTGGTCAGCTGAGACAGTTTGCAACATTATTTGTGCTTCCCTTATTGACTTGATATTCAAATGGAACTATTGTTGGTATGTGGACCACTTCTGATGGTGATCATTCTGCAACATCCCTTGTGTCTATATGAACTGCAGGGGTAAGTGGTTTGTGTGGATGACCGTTTCCTTCCCCAAAATGTAATGCTTCCATTGTCGACAGGCCTGCACATTGGAATGCATCTCTTTGTCATAAGTGGGATACTTTCAAACTGTCTCTGAAAGTGTCTCACTGTGATATGCCACTGCTTACCCTTGTTGAGTAAGGACTACCCCAATAGCATAGTCAAAGGCATCTATCTCGATCTAAAATGGTTGTTGCAATTATGGTAATGTGAGCATAGTGCTGAGCAAAGGCAATGTTTCAACTCTGTGAATTCCTTCTATCGAGATTCAGACCAAAATAATTTTTATTTCACTCCTCCTTTAGTGACTTGACTCAAGGGCCAAATGATATGAGAGAACCCCAACATGAACTTGCAGTAGAAATTGGCAAGACCTAGAAAGTTGTGGAGCTTCATCAGAGTGGTTAGGGCTAGCCACTCCGAAATGTCTTGGATCTTGGATGGATCCACATGCACCCCCCGTTCATCAATAATGTATCCCAGATACTAAACTTGGGTCACGCCAAAAGTGCACTTCTCCAAATTGGCGCACAAATTGTGTTGCCGTAGTGTTTGGAGAATCTCTTGGATGTAATGGAGGTGCTCTTCCAAACTCTAGCTAAATATCAGGATGTCATGCAAGTAGACACATAGAAATGACTTGGTGAATGGCCGCAAGATGTCACCTATAATCCTCATGAATGTTGTAGGAGCATTTGTCAAACTGAAATGCATAACCAACCATTCGAAAATGCCCTCCTTGGCTTTGAAGGAAGTCTTCCACACAACTGAGGGTTCAATTGGTACCTGGTGATATCCATACTTCATGTTGATCTTGCTGAAATATTCCCCCCCTTGAGTTGGTACAGAAGGTCATCAATCCATAAGATCGGATACCTATTCTGTACAGTGATCTTGTTCAGCGCCTGATAGTCAATATAGAGTCTCCAAGTCCCATTAGTCTTTTGTACCAACATGATCGGGCTCCCACAAGGAGATGAACTTAGTCGAATGTGACCTTTATGCAACAACTCCTGAATTTTCCTCTTAATTTCATCATTCTCCATAACGGAGCATTGATAGATTGGTCCATTGGGTAACGACACACCTAGGGTCAGATTGATGGAGTGCTTAGCCTGACAGTGCAGAGGCACCCCTGCGGGGGAGGTGAAGATGTCCTCGTACTCCTCCATGACCTTGTCCATCTATTGTTATCGTGTGGAGGGGCCTTGTCTAGAGGTTGTGGCCACCATCTTCTTCTTTCCTTGAGGGCGTACCTTTAGGAAAACAAATTTCTCGTTTTTTAAATGAGCTTACTACATTGTTTTGTAGTAATGAGAGAGATGGTGGTAGGCGGTGATACCTTTATTAAAATTGGCAACTAGGGAAAGACTTCATGTGGGTCATCTTATTCATGGCTGATGATATTTTTATTAGATTCCTCTCATCGAGAGGTGCATGATTGATATAAAGGTCATCTGATTCAGATAAGTATTCATGGAGATATGAATTTATTTTGATTATGGAATTATTATCAAGCCGACCTACAACTCATGTATGCTCAGAAGCCCAACAGTCGCATCTATTCAAACACCAACATTGTGTATAAATACATGAGGACTTTTCCTCATTTGGACTCACTCATCTCATCACATCTCTCTCTCTCTACTGCGCAGAAAAGGTTCTCTTCTCTACTGTGCAGAAAATGGTCTCTCTCTCACACATGTGAAGCCAGAAGATGTTGAACCTGAAGCTACAACTATAGATCCAAAGTTTGACCAGCATTGACCATTATATCTCCTCCTTAGAACTGCATTGTAGGTCCATTTGGATCTCCTCTGAAAGCCACAACTTTTGGTAGTGGAATCAAGTCAATCCAACGGACGGTTTGCAAGATATCGACTACCCTAGTTTGAAGGAAGTTGCTGAAACTAAAGCTGCAACTACATAAGTAAATTTTGACCTGTGTGGACTAGAAGATCTCCTCATTTGAACTGCGCTATAGGTTCATCTGATCCTCCTCTGGAAGTCGCAACTTTTGGTGGTGGAATCATGCTGATTCGACGGTCAGTTTGTGAGATATTGTCTGCCCTAGTTTGATGATGAAGCCGCTAATGCCGATGTTGTTGATCTAGGGTTTGCTACTATTGATATAAATCAAATTCATTGCACTATTTCTCTTTGCTTAATTATTGAAGATAAAAGAAGATTTGATCAAAGGGTTTCCTCACACATTGTGGGGTTTGTCCCTGGCTAGCCACAACATCTTGTGTCTCTTGTCTTGGCTTGTTTTCTGTCAATCATTTAATGTTCTATCTGCACTTTACTTTATGTACATGTGATTGCTAATCTGTGGAATATAATAAGAAAAAGAAGTAAACTGTCATAAGCATAGAACATACCATAACTTAACATGGAACCAGAGATAAGGTGAAGACAAAGCCTGAGCAAGAGCAAGAGCAATCACCGAAGAGAAGATTGGCAAGGCTATCCTAAAAGAACGATGGGGTCCTCATCACTCTTTCCTACCGAAGACAAGCTCCGTGAGAAAGCTGACAATCACAGAAGGAAGATGTCTATCGATCTAACCCTTGAGGATCAAGGAGTGTTGGATCATGTGAGAGGCAATATTATTGAGCCTCCATCAAATGCACTTCCTGCTGCCAGGAACAAATGCAAGAATGGAGAAGTTAAAGCAAAGAAGATCATCCAGGACTCTATCGAAAAGCACTCGGTGGCCTACATCTCTGGATTCTACACCTCCAAGGAAATCTACGATAGACTGGTGAGTTTATTTTAAAGTCAATGATGCAAATCAAGTTTTGTTTCTTAGAAATAAGCTGAAAGAAATCAAGAAGGGTAAATATGAGAGTATGCAAGCATACTTCTTAAGAATCACCGAGATCAAGAACAATATCCTATCTATTGGGGAGACTATTATTGA
Source organism: Pinus taeda (assembly GCA_000404065.3). NCBI lineage: Eukaryota > Viridiplantae > Streptophyta > Pinopsida > Pinales > Pinaceae > Pinus > Pinus taeda. The sequence goes on along the minus strand of APFE031680344.1, from coordinate 100,853 downwards.
TAGGGAAATGGCAGCCACAACTCTTGGAGGATTACCATCCAAATGGTACATGTTCAGGGCTACTCTTTTGAACAATAATATAATTCCTGGTTTCGAGGAATTAATGGCTAGATGCATTCAAGAAGAAACAAGGGAAGAAGAGCAAGAAATGCCCATGCCTAAAGGTCCTCCTGCTGCCTTTTCTTCTCATGCTAAGAAAAGAAATAATTCTGGGACTAAATCAAAAGGAAAGGCTAGACCTAAGGGTGGAAGAAAATGACGATGTTACATCTGCGATAAAGCAGGTCACTATGCAAGGGAGTGCCCTGATAGAAAGGACTCACATCGGGACAATGATCAAAATCCCTCTAATGGAAATCAAAGGAATGACAAATTCAATAGCAAACGTAAGAGGAGAGTTGGGAATCGAGGAAGAGGACAACCATTCAAGAAGGATAGAAATTCCAGGATGTATTAAATGTACCTGACCTCAAAAAGAACCTAGTGTCCATCTCGGCAATGGAAGACAAAGGCTACAAGGTAAACTTCAGTGATGGCAAGGTACGTATATGGAAAAATAATGTTGAAGATGCCTTTACTCTTGGGTTTAGTGTTGATTCATTATATCGGGTCAATGGAAGTCCGCTAGGTGTCATGTGTTATGACACATCTCTTCAGTCCGAACTTTGGCATCAGAGGTGTGCCCCCCTTCATTACAAAGCTATACTCGGTGTAAGACAAATGGTGACAGGGATGCCCAAATTCCCAGTAGAGAAACAATGTGTATGTCCAGGATGTGTCGAAGGAAAGCTCAAAAGGGGACCATTCCCCTCAAGCCAAAGAAAGACCTCTAATATATTACAGTTGGTTCACTTAGGCATATCTAAGGTTGGAATTAAGAGGGAGACTACTACGCCACATACTCCTGAGCAGAATGGTGTGGCGGGAAGGAAGAACTGTATGATTATGGAAGTTGTCCGGGCCATGCTAAATGATCAAAGACTTTCGAAGTTTCTATGGGCTGAAACTACAAACACTGTCGTATATGTAAAAAATCGATGCCCTCATCAAGCATTGGGTTCCAAGAATCCTGAAGAAATGTTCACCGGTAAGAAACCTGATGTTTCTCATTGTTTTTTGTAAGCCTTGTATATTTTCATGTGCCGAAAGAGAAAAGAAATAAATTGGGTGCATCTAGAAAGAAAGGAATTTTCGTGGGCTATGGTGAAATACTAAAGGCTATAGAATCTATGTAGTCGGTCAAAGGGAAGTCATGATTAGTCATAATGTCACCTTTAATGAAGATATGGCTCTTAGTAAGGTGGACAATCTTCCGACTTTGAGGAGCTCTCAAGAATTCGACACCAGGGAAGCGAAAAAAAGGGATGATGAATCAATGCTTGATGTAGAAGAACCCATGGATCTAATTGATCCTCATCCACATGAGCCTTCCTCTTCTAGGAAGAGGCCTTCATGGCTTAGGGGGATACTTGATGATGCTGAGGACATGCTGGACCTTGAGGAACCTTCCATGAAAGTAAGAAACCTAACAAGTATCAGGGATACCTGACCATCATGAGCACGATCATACAAAATGAGCCTTCATCATCTCAGATGTCATCAAGCATCAAGTATGGAAGCATGCTATGACCATAGAATATGATTCTATTATGGATAATGATGTCTGGGAAGTAGTTCCCAAACCCAGACAAGACAATTGTTACTTCCAAATGGCTTTACAAGATAAAGCATGCAGCAAATGGAAGTACAGAAAAGTATAATGCTCATTTTGTTGCTCCTGGTTTCTCCTAGAAGGAAGGTATAGACTATGATGTGATATTTTCACTTGTTGCCAAATATACAACCATCCGCTTGATCATAGCCCTTGTGTCTTCACAAGGACGGAACCTACATCATATGGATGTCAAGACCGCATTTTTGCATGCTTCGATCAAAGAAGAGGTCTATGTGGAGCAACCCGAAGGATTTGAGATTTACGATTGAAAATCTCATGTATGCAGGTTGAAGAAGGCTCTCTATGGGCTGAAGCAAGCACCCCGAGCATGGTATGAGAGGATTGATAGCTACTTGATGAAGCTGGGATTCACTAGCAGTGAAGCCGATCCTAACCTTTAACTTAAGATTGGAGATGACAAACCTCTCAGACTGGTGTCGTATGTGGATGACCTATTTCTAACAGGTGCATACCCTCTCATTCAAAAATGTAAGAGGGAGTTGGCTTATGAATTTGAAATGAAGAACCAAGGACTTGAAGTGTGGCAGAAGCCAAGGGAAATTTTCCTATCTCAAGGAAAATATGTGGTGAAGATTCTGAAAAGATTTGGTATGGTGGACTACAAGCCTGTGACTACCTCGAGGATCCTAACTTTTAGAAGTTATATGGTAGTGATGTCAGACCAGATTTGGGAAATGCCTCTGAGTTTCAAAAAATCATTCGCGTTGATGTTCTTGGTGAACCTCCATCTGAACATATGTTTTGCAGTTAGCATTGTGAGATCATATTTGGTTGAGCCTCACTAGATTCGTGCCAAGAATATTCTGAGATGTCTTAAGGACACAATCTTTCATGGATTGAGATACACTGCAGGAAATATGAAACTGCATGATTATTCGAATGTTGACTAGGCAGGTAGTGTGGAGGATCACTGGAGCACTTTTAGTGTTGTTTCTCTTTGGATTCTACTTCGATATAATGGATGAGCAGGAAGTAGAAGTCGGTTTCCATAAGCACCACCAAGACCGGATACATATCTACAAATATGAACTCGTATGAAGCTGTTTGGTTGGGGAAGCTCTTCAGTGAGTTGTTTGAACACATACCACTGTGATTTTCTATAACAACCAGAGGTTGGATTCGATTATTGAGGAATCCCGTATTTGTCGATTTCTCTAGCAGATAGACATCATCTGGGATATGGTAAGTCGATGAGCAAGGAGGCTCCATCACATTAAGATGATGTACAAGTTGATACACCTTGTTAAAGCCCCGAGGAAAGATCTAATCTGTGATTTTCCCAAACGACTTGGAGTCATCAAGAAACCCTTGTACAAGGGTCCTGCATGTTGCATACATTGAGCTTTGGGAGCTCTGAGGGATTGCGATTCTTACTGGAGCAACATACAACCATAGGGTGACTCACCCTCCCCTGGTGGTGTGCACTAGAACAAGATGATTCACTCTCTTGTGGGACAAGATGATTCGCTCTCTTATGGAACATGATGATTTGCTCTCTTATGTAGCTAGATGATTAGTTTGCCTATGAAGCCTAGATTGATGTGTTCTCCATGGCGATTTTAGCAGGATTGATGTGTTCTCCTGTGAGGCCTGGATTGATGTGTTATCCATGGCGATTGTAGCAAGATTCATGTGTTCTCCTGTGAGGCCTGGATTGATGTGCTATCCATGGCGGCCTGGATTGATGTGTTCTCCATGGAAATTGTAGTAGGATTGATGTGTTCTCCTATGAGAACAGGATTGATTAGTTCTCCTGTCGAGGCATCCTACCCATGTAGTCTGGGACTCATGGGAAGTACCTCTCGTCTGATCAATGAGAAGGGAAATGAAGTTAGGAACCATAGTAGTACCGATGGATGCATTGTTGTATCTACCATACTCCCTATGCTAGGATGACCTCCATTGACATGGGATCAATGATACTAGTCTGGGACCAGTGGTAGGAGTTGTACCATACTATGACACTAACTTCAGGTCGCTTGAGACTAGTCTGGGACCAGTGGTACATACTCTGAGACTGACTTCGTTTCAATGCAATACTAGTCTGGGACTTATGAGAGTGGTACATACTATGACGCTGACTTCGGGTTGGTTGAGAGTGGTTTGGGACCAGTGGTACACTCTCTGAGACTGCGATACTAGTCTAGGACCAGTGGTAGGAGTTGTATTTACTATGAAGTTGACTTCGGGTCGATTAAGACTAGTTTGGGACCAGTGATACGCACTCTAAGACTGACTTTGAGTAAGTGGAGGATGATACTGGTCTAGGACCGATGGAGTTGTACTCACTATGAAGCTGACTTCAGGTTGGTTGAGACTGGTATGGGACTAGTGGTACATACTCTGAGACTAACTTTGAGTCAGTATGATACATCCTCGATCATTTCTTCTTTTTCATAATTCGGACAAAAGCATAGCAGAACAAAACAAAGTAGAGTAGCGCATAACAGAGCAGAGCCATACAGATTAGTACAGGGCAGAACAAGACAAAGAAAAACAGGCAGAATAGAGCAGAGCAGGGTAAGGGTTAGGCTATACAGGGAAGTGAATTTGATGGGTGAATAGTAACGACCGATAGATAGATTGCAGATGAAGTTCTCCCTAGTTGAGAGGGACTGTTAAAATTGGCAACCATGGCAAAATTCATGTGGGTCATCTTATTCATGGCTAATGATATTTTTATTAGATTCCTCTCATCGAGAGGTGTAGGATTGATATAAAGATCATTCGATTCTGATAAGTATTCATGGAGATATGAATTTATTTTGATTATGGAATTATTATCAAGTTGACCTACAACTCATGTACGCTCAGAAGCCCAACAGTCGCATCTATTCAAACACCAACATTGTGTATAAATACAGGAGGTATTTTCCTCATTTGGACTCACTCATCTCATCACATCTCTCTCTCTCTACTGTGCAGAAAAGAGTCTCTTCTCTACTGCGAAGAAAAGGGTCTCTCTCTCACACATGTGAAGCCGGAAGCTGTTGAACCTGAACCTGCAACTGCAGATCCAAAGTTTGACCAGTGTTGACCATCAGATCTCCTCCTTAGAACTACACTGTATTTCCATCTGGATCTCCGCTACAGTTCAAATTTTGCAGTTTGGGGGCACTTTTCCCTTGCTTCAGCTTCGCAGATCCAAATTCTCACTTCTTCTATTTAAACTTTTGCTTGATCTTGATGGCTTATCAGTACGTTGTGTTGAGCGAGGAGATGCCCAGGAACTCCATCTCATCCTGGATGTATCTATGTAGGCAACCACAATGCTTGAGTACCAAATGTTTCTCAAAATCCTTGATACCCAACTTCGTGCGAAGGGTATGAAAAACATTAGTAAACTTTGGCACATCTTGGTCCCTACCCTGTTGTAGCGTGGTCCACTTTATGTATTTGTCCTTATAGCTCCTGACAGGGTAGTACTACTCCTTGATGGCATCCCAAAATGAATTCCAAGTGGGAGTGGCTAAAAACAGTGAGGTCTTAATTTCATCCTTCTGCTCACAATAAGTTCCCCCCTAGTCCTTGACATGGGGGACGGATTTGAGAAGAGCAAAAGTAATCTTTTCTCGGCTAGAAAAATCATGAATAGAAAAATATCCTTCTAGTAGATTCAACCATTTATCTATTGCATCTGCATCTATTTGGCCCTCAAATATGGGAATGTCAAAATTTACTTGTACCTTAAAAGGTATGGAGCCTCCAGAGTGGCTTTTGAATGTGGATGCACCACTAGTGGGCAATCGTTGAAGGATCTGGGCAAAGTTATCCATCATCGCGTTCCTTAGTTTCACGAGGGCCTCCTCGAGCAATATTTTGATAGGATCTCCTGCTCCCTCGTATTTCTTTTCTTCCCCAATGGGAGGCCGTCAGGATTTTTGAGGTTGGTCTTGCAAAGGTTCGACCAGTTTGAGCCTGAACTCCTTATATCTTGACATAGTTGGGGACATGCAAAGAAAAACAGAGAAAGAGCAGACTGCTCTGATACCACTGATCCAAATTTAAATAGGAACACAAAAAATTATAGATATAACCATAAATATAGAGATACAACATAAATAACACTATCTTTCATTAATATCAAATAATGAAATATGCTTACAAATAGAATGGAAAGGAGACTAACTCGGGTGATGGTATCTTATCTCTGAGAAGAGATGTGGCGGCTACATGCATATGAGCTAAGTTACAATGAGGCTCAAGGGCCTTTTTATTTTTGAACAATAAGAGAAAACCCTAAACAACCAAAACCCTAACCTGAGGAGATGTAACACCAAGAGTTTATGGGCCCCGTTGGGGTTAGTAGGGCAGCCAGTTTCTCGGGGTCGTAATTTGGTCATATTATCTTTGTTTGATGTGCATGATACCTCGTTGGAAAGATCTCTCCAAGGACTACAACTGAAAATGTGATTCCAATGAAATCGCTTACAAGTGATTCCATTGAAATCTCATTTTCATTTGTATTCCTTAGGGAGATGTTTCCAACGATGTATCATGCATGTCAAACGGAGATAATATGACCAAGTTACGACCCCAGGAAGCTGGCTGCCCTACTAACCCCAATGGGGCCCATAAACTCTTGGTGTTACGTCTCCTCAGGTTAGGGTTTCGTTTGTTTAGGGTTTTCTCTTATTGTTCAATAATAAAAAGGCCCTTGAGCCTCATTGTAACTCAGGTCAGAGGCATGTAGCTGCCACATCTCTTCTCAGAGATAAACTACCATCCCTTGTGCTAGTCTCATTTCCATTATGTTTGTAAGCATATTTCATTATTTGATATTAATGAAAGATAGTGTTATTTCTGCTGCTTCTCTTTATTTATGGTTATATCTGTAATTTTTTGCACTCTTGTTTAAATTCGGATCATGACTCCAACCCACTAAATTGTCCTTGAAACTCAATACAAAAACCGTGGACTCAACAATTGAACCTATATGAGTGACAGAGGTCAAGCCCCAACACCATTAAAAAAAGCATAGACACATATAAAACATAGAACCCCAAATGCCTAAGACTCACAGGCATTCATGATACTCAACTCCCAACAGTCTTACCGAACTATGTTTAAAATTCAGATAATGATGCCCACATTCCTTAACTCAAACAATACCCACCTACCCAAACATTAATAGTTCAAAGAAGCCTCGAAACAAAGGAAGCATGGAGGCTACCAAACCTCCCATACCCCAAACTACAAACTGAGACTGAAGATCAAGATACAAAAACAATGACTCTAACACCTCAAAACCATCCACAAAGCTATAGATAGAAAAAACAGGCAGACAAATAAATAAATCGACATGAATTTCTGCGTTGCGAGCAAATTACGCCCTCACTAGCCCACAATAATTCAAGGTTCCAAGAAACCACACACAAACTTGTATGCCAAGGGGTCTTGACATCTTCCTCCAACACCCTCGTAGGCCAACGAGTTCATGTTTCGCTACCTCAATTGCAAACTCAAGCTCGAACACAGAGCTCCCCACTATCCTCGCCAGAACAAAATGCATGCATAAAGAGGTCGAGGACTAGCCCTTGCCTCCACTCTAACCAAAACCATGAAATTCCAAACCCTTCATAAGACCTGTATTTAATGGCCAACGCCAACTAGAATTCTGCATGTAGTTGCATGTGAAGGTTGGTCGCGTCCCCCTTACATAAATGATCATCACATCTAGGAGGTGTCAAGCACAACCTCCAAAGCCTCCACTTCCACCTCATTAGCACCCCATCTGAGTACAAATACTTAATACATTAATCAATAAATATTCTTAAATTTTACATGTTTTCTAACATATTTATAGAAATAATATTTGTAATGAGGAAAAAATCAAAATTTTTAAGTTAATAAAAATTCCTAAAAATACTACAATTTTAAACCTATTAATGAAAAATACCCTTCCTATTTTCACATACTTGTTACACTTCAACATAGACTTTAATTAATAGAAATATTCTTGTCCCAATTAAAAAATAATAATTTTGTTTATTCTTAGATTAAAAATAAATATTTAAAAAATTAAATTAAATTAACCTTACTTTTCTATATATATATATATATTACAACCCATCACCAATTATCATTATAGTTCAACAAAAAAATAATTAAAAATCACAGTGTCGGCCCAACTTAATCTTAACAATTATATACACTACTAAGTTACCTACCACAATCATGGCAAATCTGATTAAAATAAGGAAAACAATTATATTTCACCATGTTAATTATGTCACACCTTACGAAAAAGAATTATATTTTAGTTCGATCATCGATCATGATGATGCTGTTTTTTCTTTATCATGATTGTTTCATGCAACTTATCCCAGAGCATATACATTGATTTGTTGTTTAGTGAACTACTAATACCCTAAATGAATATGATTATTTGTTGATTTTTGTTGTTGCTGCAATAATATGAGATGTAAGCCATTAATATTAAATATTTATTTTAACTAAAAGTGACATAATTTTATTGGTTATAATTTAGGATCAATATTAAATATTTTTTAACTAAAAGTAACATAATTTTATTGGTTACAATTTAGGGTTTTGTTTGTATTTACATGTAAAATTTAGAAAATTTTTATTATATATTATTTTTATTATTTAAATAATTTCAAATAAAATTTTAAAATAAATTTATGATAAAAAATATATATTTTTGAATTAAAAATTATAGATTCAAGTCTAAATCTAAAATAAAATATAGTATATATATTTTTATAATTATAATAATCAAATAATTGTTAGATATATCTTTTATTTTCTAAAACAAAAAAAACTCATTAATTTAGTATTTAATTTGAGATAATATTTAATTATTGGGTTTAGAGGGGCTATCCAATGTGGTAGGGAAAAAATGTTGTAAGATTATGTTATGTATATATTTTGACTTGGTCAAAATGTATAAAAATAAAATAAAATAAAACCAATCTACATTCATCTTAGTTTTGAATCTATTAAGCACCAAGAGTGATCAAATTCCTTGAGATGCAAACCTCTTTTAGAGTAAAAAGAGATTTGATCGCTCTCGACACTTGGTAGATCCAGAGCTAAGATGGATCTAGGTTAGTTTACTCCCCCCTATAAATAGACTATATTCCACATGAATATCATTGGTTCTCATAAACCTTAACTCAAAAAACATTGGTAACTTCATCAAATGAAATATAACTTAACTACCGAAATAATAATAATAATAATAATGTCAATTTTTTTTTTTAGATAGAAGTTACTTTTATTTTAACATAGTGTTATTTTTTTTGACCAAGTCAAAATATTTATAGGACATTACAACATCTCTACCATAATGGGATAGAGAGCACCTCTCGACACAATAAAATAATAAAATTAATAATCATAATTATTAATTAAAATTTTTGATAAAAATAAAACTAAAAAGAATAAATCCTCGATGGGTAGTGGCCCAAGGTAGCATTGGGATCCATGAGGGCTCCACCATGCCATTGGTTCAGCTGAAGAGTTAAGTTGAAGCATGGTTCCCTAGCACCATGCATGTGAGCATTAGGATAACAATTTAGGAGGAGATTCGATGGAATATAAGAGGTTGTTTTTTGGATGCAAGGACGATTGTTTGTGGTATGGTATGGTATGAGAGACACAGAGGTGGGTGTAGATCTTGTTACACCTACGCAGGTTGGAATTCAACACTAGCTAACTTGGGTATGGAAATCTAATGCGAAGCACTGGTAAGCTGAAGCAGAAGGTCGATGAATTGGTGAATTTAGTAATGAGGCTCATAGGAAGTGAATTTGGGGTCCAAGGATAAGAGGCATTATCTATAGTACTTCTCGCAGTCTAGAGGAGATTCCAGTGCCATGGAGTCCCTATGTGGTGGATTGTTCAGGGGAATTAGAATGCAGACTTGTGCCCAAGCTATCAATAAGACTTTCCTGTTTTGTTGAGTGCTTCTTTTGTGTAATTTTCAAAGATTGTGGTGGGCAGGTCCTTTCTGGTTAAGTCTGGATTTTCTTTGTGTATTTTGTTGAGAGTTTGGGTTTTAGGAAACATAACAATAGTCTAATTAGTAGCATTAGGGGTTTCTGGTGCTTCTATGAAGTGTTGGGCCAGAAAGGTTTGAGCTTAGCCCCCACCTTTGTTGGGTGTGCTTGGTGTTTGTTTATGTTGTGGTGTGACTCCCAAGGCCTAGGTTGGGAGCTTCAAAAATTTTATTGTATGGTTGCATCTATTGGGGTGGTCAAACAAGAGGTCTTTGAGCTATCTAATGTATTAGTCGCCATAGAGTTTACATGGTGCTTGTTGTCTACTTACGACTGAGTATATGGACAAGGGCTTGGGGTTTTCTTATCATCCTATGGGGAGTGTTTTGTTGGTGGATGACCAAGCTACTGGTTGATCCGAGAGGCTCAAATGAGGATTGGGTAGCGACCTAATATTTTAGGTTTGTTGTGGTCTAGTGGTGTCATGACTTGAGTAGGTTTTTAGTTTTGATGTGGTGTAGGTCAGCGGGGAATAGTTTGAGGTATATGATTTTTTGGTTCCCAGTGAGGCGAACCATGCACCACTAGTGAGGAAGGTCATGGAGGGGTATTGGTCGAAGGCAGAAATGTGTAGATCATATTATGGGGGACAACTGTTTGGGGGAGGCGGTGAACCCAATCTTGCACAATCATTTGGCATTGTGGAAATACCACCCCCCCTCTGGATGTCTTTTTGAAACCAACTTAGACACATGACCCTCCTCCTTGAGTAACTCAGTAGCGACCATCATGATGACATAAATGAGGTCATCGGATTTATGAATAACCTACAATGTAATCAATGACAAATGTAGGATCATCTGGCCACTTTGTAGAGGGGTTAAAGGAGAATATACGAGAAGTTGGAATGCTTGGAAGGGAGGTTGCACACATGGAAGAGCATGTACAGTATGATTTTAAACCTCCTTCATCACCTGGTACCAGATCGAAGAACCTAGCTTCGGTTAACACTTTTGATCCTTGATGGTTATGGGTTGTCTATTGATTTTAGGTGTTTTCTGGTTGCACCGATCATGTCGGTGGTGGTTACTTAGTTTGTACTAGCAACTTGCTATATGTTTTGGTTGTTCCCTTATAGCCAAAAATTTTTGTAGGAGCGTGGCAAGAAGAATTTTGAGGAATTGTATGTAATGATGTAAATCTTTTTTATTTGATATAATCTATTTGACTTGCAAAAAATTAAAAAAGAATAAAATAAACTAAAATAAATAATATAATTATTAATAATTAAACGAACATAGATTCATTTTAACTCCATATCTAACATGTGTTGAGAGGGATAAAAGCTCTCGAGGTGCAAACCTTTACTCAAGTTTTGCACTAAAAAAAGAGGTTTACACCTTTGGAGATTTGGTCCCTCTTGGCGCTTGATAGATCTGGAGCTAACATGGATATAGGATGGTTATTATTATTATGTTGAGAGGCGCTTTTGAGCCGAGTATGGAAGAGATATTATAAGGTATGTTATGTAATGTAATATAAAAACTTTAACTTTGTTAAATTACAAAAGAATAAAAATTAAATTATAATTATTATAAACAAAGTTATTAATATAATTATTTATTATTTATTAATAATTAAACCAACTTAGATCCATCTGAATTATGGATCTATCACGCACCGAGAGTGATTAAATCTCTTAAGGTTCAAACCTCTCCTCAAATTTTGCACTTGAAAAAGAGATTTGTACCTTGAGAGATTTGATCCCTCTTGGTGCTTGATAGATCCAGAGTTGCAATAGATCTAGGCTAGTTGTGTCGAGAGACACTCTTCTACACAATATGGAGGAGATGTTGTAATGTTATGTTATGTAAACATTTTGACTCAATCAAATTATATCAAAATAAAAAATAAAATAAATGTAAAATAAATATTAATATTATAATTATAGTTTGCTTGGGGTAGCTCAATTAGCAAGGCTGCGGAAATGAAGTCTCACTTTCGGGTTCAAATCTTGTGCTATCCCCCCAATCAGTGAGAAGTTGGACGTAATGAAGATTTAGTGATTAAACCAACCTAAATTTGTCTTAACTCTGATTTTCAAGGGCATACAGGGTCAAATATCTTGAGATGAAATTTTTTTCTCAAATTTTACATTTAAAAAAATGTTTACACATTTAAAAATTTAATCTCTTTTAATACTTAATAAATCCAAAATTAAAATAAATCTAAAAACATAATAAATTAAAATAAATAATTTATTAAACTTCTTATTAATTTTTAATACTGTAATTTAAACGATAATTAAAAAACTTGGCCTTAACTAACATAATCTACCAATTATATATACACTTAACACTACCTATAATATCATTGCAATCATATAGAAAATATCGAAACAATTATTAATTCAACATGATAATTATACCCTACTTATGAAAAAAAAAAAAAAAATTATATTTAGTATGATTATCATGATGTTGTGATACAACTTATGTTTTGTTTGACTTTGTGGAATCATCCACTTCAATTTTCTCCCATTCATATTTGGGAACAGAAGGTAGGAATACCTATCAGTGCATTTATTTTGATTCTTATATTTGTGGGGAATAATATTAGATTATGTTATT
>APFE031680344.1:44993-74432 GCA_000404065.3 Pinus taeda | reverse complement strand
TATCCTCAAAGGAGAAGAGCAGAATCGTGAGGAAGAGTGCCTCATTCACTTGGATCGGGGGCAACTTGTTCAAATTTGGCCCCGATCAGATCTTAAGGCGTTGTGTTAGGGAGGAGGAAGTCTTTGACATCCTCCTAACCTGTCACGATGGGCCCTGTGGAGGACTTTTTGCCAAGAGGACTGCCTTCAAAATTCTACAGGTAGGCTACTATTGGCCCACTCTTCATCAAGATGTCAGAAGATATATCAACCAATGTGACCGATGCCAGAGGATGGGGAAGTCGACTCCAAGGGACGAAATGCCTCTCCAGCCTCAAGTGACCCTTGAGCCATTTGAGAAGTGGGGTATGGATTTTGTGGGTCCTATCAACCCTCCTTCGAGGCAAAGGTCTTACATCATTGTGTGCACAGACTATCTGACAAAGTGGGCAGAAACCAAGGCAATCAAAGCAGCGAAAGAAGAAAAGGTGGCTTTGTTTCTAAGAGAAAACATCTTCTACAAATTTGGCTACCCAAGAGAGTTAGTCACCGATCAAGGAAGCCAGTTCACCTCCAACTTAATTGAAGACTTGCTCGCTCATCACAAGATCAAGCATAGACTTCCACCCCATATCATCCTCAAGCAAATGGGCAAGTGGAAGTCACTAATAGAGCATTAGAAGGGATTTTGACTAAGGTGGTGAGCAGCAACAGAAAGGATTGGGTAGATCGACTGGTTGAGGCCACTTGGGCCTACAACACCACTTGGAAGACCACAACCAGTTTCACACCTTATGAGCTGGTCTATGGGAAGAGAGCTTTGCTGTCAATCGAGTTCGAGTACAACACATTGAGGATGGCAGCTTAGCTGGACTTAGATCTCGACCATGCTCAACGAGAAAGGTTATTGCAGCTGAATGGGTTAGATGAACACCGAATGCAGGCCCTCCTCCACTCAGAAGTGGTTCAACTTCAGAGGAAGATATGGCATGATCGACACCTTAATGACAAACAATTCCAGCCGGGGGAGTGGGCGCTGCTGTATGATTTCAGAGATAAGGATTTCAAAGGGAAGTTGAGGACAAGATGGTTAGGACCACATGCAGTGGAGAAGTGCAATGACAATGGTTTTGTCCTTATCCGGACCATTGATGAAGAAGCCATCCCCATGCTTGTCAATGGGCATCGACTAAGATCTACAGGAAACCTCTTTCGAGGCAAGAGTTCATCGAAACTGTGGAAAAATCAGTGCTGGTAATAGAGAAGGGTTCTGCCTCGGTTTTGGCCACACCCTGAGCATCATCATATCAAAAAAAAAAAAAAAAAAAAAGATCCTTGGGTGAAAACCTTTATGAGGCGCCCAAGGCAGATGGTAGGGGTGAAAACCTCATTGAGGTGCTCCTGCTGTCTCTCTGAAAGAAGAATTGGAATAAAAAGGTCCTGGGGTGAAAACCTCTCTGAGGCGCCCAAGGAAGATAGTAGGGGTGAAAACCTCATTGAGGCGCCCCTGCTATCTCTTAAAAAAAAAAAGAAAAAGAGAAAAGAAAAAAAACAAAAAGGAAGAAAAAGAAAAAAGAAGAAGAAGGAAGAAACAGAGAAAAAAAGAAGTTTAATCTCTAGAAATTGTTGTAGGTTGCAGGAAAAAAATGCAAAAAGGAGGCTTCTCAACTCAAGGAAAAGGGTCCCTACCAAGCTACCAGGCAACCTCACATACACTCCCTCAATGAACACTCATTTTTTCCAAGGTTCGGACACAATCTGGTCATGATTTAACCTTCTACAGGAAGCTACAGGACTTTCTACAAGAAGTTCTGTATTTCTACAGGAAACATCCTATAGAGCCTTTGGGCGGGCCAGAATCGATTATGGAGAAGGATTTGAAGTTTGAAGTCTGTTGAGGAGGCATGAAACCACTCTTTTCTTCCATCCTCCACTTGTTTCACCTCCTTTCACCACCATTGCCACCATCTGGTCGAATATACCTACACACTCATACCAGAACCCTGTTTTTTCAGATAATAATTTGTTTTTTCAAATAAAAAATAAAGCATTCAAGGGTTCACACACTTTACCTGTCAAGGCGACCTCAAGACCCTTCACCTGTGAATGCGATTCTGTTTATTTCAGCATGCACCCCAGGAGGAGAAACGACTACAGGATGTCCTACAGGAATCCTGTAGCAGCTGATCCGACTGGAGCACATATCATGAAGACACCAGCAGCTCACGAAGCCAGTGCATGCAGCATTCATCACTAGGAAATCGGGTCTCAAGGTCTCGTAGCCAGCAGTAGCCAACAGAAGAGGAACTCCAGCACCTGTGCACGAAGCAACGACAAGCAGATCCAACATTCCTCGTCCCGAAACCTGAAAAAACCACATCCACGGCCGCATAGGTAAATGCCTAACCTTATTTTGTCAAATTACATAAGCTATACTCTAAATATGCATGACTGTGAGAATGGACGGATTGAACAAGTCTGGTAGCCATTCAACTGGCCACCACAGCCATTCAGACGACCTCGTAGGATCTGAATGGGCTTGGTTATGTCGAAAAGACGGGAAATTGACACGTGGGAAGTGTCCAGTTGGGGAGAAGCGGCAGTATGACAGGAATGGCGGCGATAAATGCAGAGGGAAGAATTTGGCGGTCAGGGACACGCCGAGGAATGATGGCTATGACGTCGGCCAACGAATCGATAGGGACAGCTCACCCCCGCGCCATGAATTCCGCAGCATTTCAAAATCGACTGGTCGAATAACTTATGATACACTGCAGTCATTTACACTCACAACCGTTTTGCAGTCGAGTACGCGTCCTCCTCCTCTGTAAGTTGTTAGCCCGAGTTCTCGGTCTGTTCCAACATCCTGCTGCTGCTCAGACTCGTCCAGAACCACCGTAATGTCCTCCAGAAGCCGTGAACGTTTTCTACAGGAAGCTGCGCTACAAGAAACCCAACATACGAAGAAGCTTGGACTGTTCACGTCGAGGGTGGCAATTCTCAGTGAGGTAGGCCTGAACATAACTTTCCCAGACAAATAATTCAAAAGGTGGTGCATTCGACGTGTTGAGGGGGTAGGGAAAATGTGAATGCAAGTCTGTCTGTGAATTTGAAAGTCGTTTTCTTATTGCTGCCTGAAATTGTCTTCATGGTCTGCATATGAGATTTTCTCCACGAGTCTTGAATTAAAATCCCTCTTGTAGAAAAATTGAGACACTGTTAAGGCTCACTGGTGAAAAAATTGTGATTTTTATATGACTGTGTGTATAATGGAGACGTAGCTCTGCTCTCTGTGTAGAAAAATCCCAAAGTCCTCCTTCTGTACACGAGCAGGCAAGTTCAGCACAGGGTAATTGATACAAAGATACTGTTTTTTACGCTCTGAGAAGGAAACACACCCAGAATTCCCTGTCTGCTTAAAGCGGAAACAAAAACAAAGTTTTTTACCATGCCTGGAGGGTTCATTAGAAAATAACCTTCAGACTCCAAGAAATTACGGGAAACCCCTGAGGTGGTGGACTTGTTTTCCCGTGCACACTGGATGTCATTCTGTGACAAACTTCAAGGTCACGATGATGAAATTACAGAAGAATTCCTAAGGTCCCTGAAGCCGAATTCAAAGACAATGGCCGTTGTCAACTTCAGAGGATTGAACCTCAGACTCACCCCACAGCTCATAGCAGAGTAACTGATCTACTGATGGGGGTACCCTGGGATAAGGAGGAGAGAAAATTGGGTCAGAAAGCTAAAAAAGAGTTCTTCTTGCCAGAGGAACAATTTTCAGAGGACAAGAATGGAGTTCGAAGAACTAGCCTACAACCATTCTGGAGTGAAGTCAACCTCCAAATTATGAAGTATATTACGTGTGAGGGGCGATTTAGCATCGTGTATGGCTATCATTTCCGGTTGTTCACAGAACTCAAGCACCAAATGGACCTACCCTTAGAACAAAAATTGAGCATTCCTTACTTCCTCCTGCAGTCCATGATTGAGTGTGCCACCAAACTGAGAGAGGGGACACCAGACCAGCTAGCCCATCATGGGCTTATGAAGCTCCTCGTGGAGGATGCACTCCACACTTACACTGTCCCTCTCTCTTGGGAAATTTTTCGGAATATGTCTAAGGATGATGACATCCGAGTTTTGGCCGAGGAGCTCACTTCCTCCAGCAGCGAGGAGAAGGAGCACACTCAGGCAGAGAAGAAAGCTAAAGGTCAAGAAACCCCAGGCAAAACACCAAAGAAAGAATAGAAAGGAACACAAGAAAAAGGCCAGGCTACCAAAACAAGGGGTGGTAAAATTACACCAACACCCAGGGAGAAAAGACTACAGAGCAGGGTAGAAAGGACTGAGAACGTCCAAGCCAGTAAGGGAACCCCTAAGGCAGCCTCATCCAAGCTAAAGGAAAAATCCCCCTCAGCCAAGCAGGCTAAAATGGTGCCATCTGCTTCTACAGGAAACCAGAAGGCTATTTCTACAAGAAGTTTAAAAACGGCTTCTACAAGAAGCCAGAAAACAACCACTACAGGACTTTCTATAGGAAGTCTGAAAAAAGGACAACAGAAGGAGAAATCGACCGAAATTTTAGCTAGGGAGGCAGGAGCTGTGCTGGCCACCCTAAGTACCTCTCCCAAGCCGAAGAAAAAACGAAAAAGAGGGAGACTCCTCTGTATTTTAAAGCAAGAAAGAGTGTGAGGATTAAGACTGGCAGACCCCAACCTCCATCAAAAGAGCCAATCACAATTGTGGATACCCCTACCACACCAAAGGATAGGTCCCCCTCCAAGGCATCCATTACTTATGAGCGGGGGAGCCCGAAAACATCCTCATGGAGAGAAAGGATGGAGAAATTGAACTCGGAAGCCTCTCTACAGGATGCCGAGGCTGTTCTACGGGAAACTTTAGCTAGGATGAAAGAAACTGAGCAGATGGAGGAAAGAGCAGCCAAGTCACCACAGGAGGAGGAGAAGACCGATGTCATCATGGAACCAAGCCCCCAACCCAGCTTGGGCTCTTATTATAACTTTTTGGAGGCCAGAAAAATTATTCCTCAAAAATTCACAGTGCCACTATTTCTAGCACTAGAGGAAGAAAGCGTATGAACCCACACTTGGATGAGGATCGCTAAATCCAAGGGGGTAGCCGATATAGGGCCTCTAGAGGAAAGGTTCAAGGAAACACAAAGGGAGTTGGCAAGAGTACGACATGTGGAAAGCTCCCAACAGGCCAAGTTAAGAGAAGAGAATGAGCTGCTTAGACAGCAGCTACAGCTACAGGGACAGAGGAAAGAAGAGGACACAACAGCCAAGGACACCACATCAGAACCTCAAAAAAAAGAAGGAATGAAAGCTGATCTTGAGGAACTAAACCGACAACTACAGGAAAGGGAATTGCAGGCAGGCATAGAGATACAATCTCTAAAACAGCCGATGCAAGAAAAGGAGGCACCACTGGCCTGCATTGCCAGTTGGGCAATGGAAGCTTTGCAATGTAGGCAGTCAGCCAAATCCTATGGCCAATACCTAAGGGATCAGTGGCTACAATTCCAAATCAACACATTGGCACAGAGGGGTATCTCCCAAATCCAAAACCCCCAACAGTTCATGGATTTATGTAACAGCAGTTCATCGGAAGATAAGGCTAAGCTTTCAGAGTTTTACCTTCATAATTTGTCCCTTCCGAACATCACCTCATGGGACCCCAACACAGCAGTAGGGGACATGCAGCTGATGGCAATGACCTCATGGTTAAACCATGAAGAAAAGAGAGCGGTCGAGATCAGGAATGTCATGGACCGAGAACTACATGAACCACTGCTGATTAGAGCAGAGCCAGGGGACCCCACAACATTGATATCCACTCACCAACACCTAACAACCAACTCTCAGGCTTTATTAGAGTACATGGATCGGCAGGCTCAGGCCATAGCACACTTCGAGGATATGGAGCGATTATTAGGGGACAATTGTGTTCATGCTTGCACCCGTAGGTGTAACACATTGTCCCACAGCCTCAAAATCATGGAATATCACACTCCAACTTGAATGAAGGAGGCCTTGGCACGAGTGCCTCTCTACAAGAAGTCTATGTAGAACCTCCAGGCTAGTTGGATAGGCCTCAAGCTAAGTCCACCTTTGCTTTTGGGATTGTTAGAAGGAGGCATAAAAGAAGAAGAGCATAAGTAGTGGGAAGAGGTGGAAAGGAAGGCTGGATTCCATGACAGTGAGGAGGATACTACTTCAGAAGCCTGGGATGTGAAGGTGGTGATTAAAGCAATGAAAGACGAGGAGCTGGACTAGTTGCTCACAGGATGAGCAACCCTTTTAGCAGGGAGGTGATGATGAGCCCCAAATTTGGTAACTTGTTGGGCTCATTTGGCCTAATTATCCTTGTTCAGTCCTTGTTCAATCCTTCATTTTTCATAGCTTATGCATTATTTTTCAGTATGTTTATGTCATTTGTATGAATAAGGGTAGTCACTCTTGCTAGGTGGCTAACATGTGCACATTTCAGGTTTTTTGACACATGTTGGAGCAAAACTGAGCAATCATGGGCTAGAAGACAGCCAAGCTTGAGGTGAGGATTCATAGGGGGGTTGTCTATGGTATTAAATAGCCCTTCCTCGAGATATTCACCCCCAAATCCGATCTCCAAAGGCCACCAAAACTGGATCTAGAAGGCAACCAAGCAGATTTTGGAAGGGACTGTCTACTCACAGTTTGGACAGCCAAGTCCCATAAATTTAAGAGGCCAGTTAGGGCCCTCGTGGTGTAGAAATGTTAAGGCCTCAGCCTTCGTAAGGGACTTTTGAAACCATTGCATATTTTGCACTACAGTGCTGTTAGCTTTAGCTTGTTATCTTATAGCCATTTTGGCATAGCTCTTATGAATATGTTTTTTATAATGAGAAGCAGTCTGATTTTATATCAACTCCGAGTTTTTTATAGGAGCCATAGCTCTCAGGGTTGGGCCCAACCTGAGAGCCTAGGGCTTCCTTTTTGTACTGTTACATTTCCTTTATGCATCATTGTTTTCCTTTTATGCATTTGAAACGTATTTCTGTTAGGAAGATTTAGTTGTGTTGATTAGATAGATCACTGTTTATGAATAGAATTGCTTCAGGTGTTTAAAATAGATTGGTAGGATAATAACAGAAAAAAGCTCCATGAAAAGGGTCAACAACACTCTCGGTTTCACCTCATCCTTATTGGATTAGGGGCTGGAATTGAAGAAACAATGCTGTCCCAACAAAAGCACTAGTTTGCTTGACCATGCAATCCTTAGTGTACTATTTTCATTTGCAGAAATTAGTTATGGGTTTAGATCTCTGAAATGTTTCTTTGCATAGTTGATGTACATGGTTTTCTTTCCAAATAAAGCTGATGTTCATTCATGTTATTGATAGTTAGACTAGATTAGCTAGGACTTTGATTATTTGCAAGACTTTGTTGATTCGGTTGAATGTACACCGTACAGGGCATCTCTACCACTCTTTCATCCACCTAAGCTTCATCAGAGCCACCTGTTCCATCTCCTAGCTAGGTTCCTTGTCTCTCATCTGTCCTTTTGCCCATGTAACCCTACCTTGTTGCTCAATCATTGTCTTAGCCTTCTTTAATCCAAGTCAGCCTTCTACACCCCCTCACCACTCCATCCACCAGTCCCTGGGTCACTCCAGGCCCCTATCCTACCTCCCTATCCATTCATGCATCTTCCCTCACTCACCCATCCTCTAAAATCCACTTTTTAAACATCCTGTAGAAATTTCTGAACATTCTGTAGAAATTTTTGAACATCTTGTAGAACCCCTGCAGACTTCCTGTAGAAGCTCACAAATGAGGTTTCTTGATAGAAAAACTTTGTGAAACTCTCTGGAAGGGTGTTAGGGATTCCTTAGACCCTCTCTGAACCTTCCCAGTCTTTTCCAAGCCATTTCTCCTCCTTGATCCACCCCTGCACAATAAAGAACAGTGAAAGCATATGCATGATGAAACTGACAACTTAATCAAAAATACAAAAAGATGTTTTCTTAGGACGGAGGTAGTCTAGACAAATGTATTTTACCTTCATAGAAGTAATGGAATCTCTTTCAGTAGTTTGCATTCTCATCTTTGCATCAGTAGGACTAGTGGGTAGAATTAGGTTTGCTAGGGTTTGCTCTTTCCTTCAGTTTTTCAATCTCTTTTCGCAAATAGATTAGCTTTCTTTGAGTTAGATTTCATCCATCAATTAAAAAGCTTCTTCTAAGAGCTCATAGAAGTTGGATTAAGCTCCTAGTGGACTTGTACCAGCTGACCAAGTGACAGCTGCGACAAGAGCTAGTACTTGTGCATACAACACTGTCGCTTCCAAGTTTGTTACGAACTACCGGGTTGATAAAAGTAAAGAAGGGAGTCCTAGGAGTTGCAGCATTATTGATGCAATACTGGAGCCCACCAATTACCCTGAGGTGAATTATCCACCTCTATTTGTCCTTAAATATTTGATTTTTGACTTAATTTCATTTCCAGTAACTGCTTTGAAGGTTTTAAAACATTCTAGCACTTCTGACTTATATCTTATTAAAAATACCCACATCATTCTAGTATAATAATCTATGAATAATATAAAGTACATTTCTCCTTGAAGAGTTGGAATCTGGTTGGTCATCATAGATTTGTATGAATGATTTCTAAAGGCTTTGATAACGAGAATTCCTTTTTCCTGAAGCTATTCCTTGTTTGCTTTCCTTGTTGACATGGTGCACAAATAGTTTTTCTAGGTTTTGGATTTATGTGAATTTCTCTCACCGCTTAAGTTTTGTTGATATTTACCAAATTCTCAAAGTTTAAATGTCACAATCGCTTGTTCCATAACCAACTTTCTTCTACTTTACTCATGTAACACTTTTCTTCTTGAATTTCACTAGGAATGTATACATTATATGCTATTCTTACTCCTTTTCCTACAAGATTTGTTGATTAATACCTGAATCTTATCTCACAATCCTTGGCACTAAAGATGATATCATGTCTTTGGTCACATGTTTGGTTGACTCTTAGAATATTGTGTTTGAGTCCATTAACAAATAGTGCATTTTGTGCTTTACCTTTACCATTTACGAGACTCACTATGCCTTTTTCAACAATTTTAGAAAATCCACTTCCAAAAGTCACATTCCATCCTTCTTATTTGGTGAGATGAACTTTTTTTGGTCACCAATCATATGTCTATAACATCCACTATCTACGAACCATTTATTTTCCTCATTTTGTGCACATAAGGCTAGTTGACACTTTTTAGGGGTGGGTTCTCTAGTCTTCCTTCTCCATACCCTTTCTCTTGGTTCTAGTGGACAATTTTGTGTCTCATGACCTGGATTATTGCATTTGGAGCATTCTAGAATATACTTTGAAAGAGGATCAAATGAATTGTAAGTTCTAATTTGGTTTTGTCTCCTTGACTCAATAGTCTTGTTCTGGTAATTAGTCCCATACTTTCTTGAGTCATTGTTATTGCCTCCATAAGCCTTGCTGTCATGTCCATTCCCAAATTAATTTGGAACATGATTAATTATTGTATTTTGGGGCCAATTTTTGAAATAGTGGGGCCCATTCGATTTTATTAGCAGATTAGACTTAGGATTTTTTTTTTGTGTGGTTAAGTTACACATGGGGGCCACCCACACTAGGGAAAAACACACTCCCTAGTTTGATTTGCATGGAGGTGGTTGAGTGAGGGCCCACGATGGAGGTAGAATTGCAGGGAAAAGTGGTTGACGAAATCTATATAAGGAAGGAAAATCTCCTCATTTGATTCATCTTTTTGGCATATCGATTTCTCTTTGGTTACTCGACTTGCTTAGCTGAGTCACTTGCTATTCAACATGAGTTCTTCAAGTAGAGAGCTCACCCTTTCTTTAGGGTACTTCAAGTGCCACCCTAGGAAGGTTTTTATTCATTCTTTAGGAGGAGGATCTCATTGTGATTTCTAGCAGTTACATTCATCTCCAAGTGGTGTGTATTACTGGAGGACGTAGTGAAGAGAAGGACGAGTTTGCTTATGGTGTCTTGCAGTGGAGTTTGGTTGAGATATTTTTTGGAGATGAGGCATAGGAGGTTTTCTGTCATTTTTGATAGTTTGGGAGTTGGAGGAGTGTGCTTCTTTGCAGGGTGAGTTTCGTATATCCCGGGCCAGCGCATAAGTAACACTTAGTGCTCGCGTGGAGGGTAGAGTATTAGTCCTTGAGGCTGTATGTGGAGGGTAGAGTATTAGTACTTGAGGATGTACTTTACGGGGAGGTTAAGGGTGTCAGACCAGGAGGTAACTCCTCAAATGTGACTATGTTATTCATTCAGGTTGTTCATTATTGTATACAAGAGGGAGTGATTGTTCAGTTCATCTCCCGATGACTCTCCATTTCTTCTTTTATTTATTTACACTAATTACAACTGTTCACCCAATCCCTATTATTAGGTGTCAACATTCCACCCCTTAATCTAAAGGGATGTTGGTGAGTCCAAGCATCATTCTGAATATTTCAATCTTTTCTCTTCCAAGCGCTTTGGTGAAGATGTCTGCAATTTTTTCATGAGTGGAACAATGGCAGAGATTGATTGTTTTGGCCTCAACATGATGTCGAATCAGATGATATTTTGTATTGATGTGCTTCATTTGATCATGGAACTTTGGGTTCTTGGCCGACTTTATTGCCGAGGTATTTTCAATCATGAGTGGAGTCAATTGTACTTCTTTTACCTACAAATATTCAAGAATTTTCCTGAGCCACACAATTTCTTTTGTTGCCTCAGCTGCTGCCACATATTTTGCCTCTGTTGTGGAATCTGCTGGAATTGATTGTTTGCGTGATCTCTAGGAGACAGCTCCTGATCCAAGACTCATAGCATAACATGAAGTAGATACCCCAGTTTCTTTGTCTCCATCGAAGTCTGAATCAGAGTATCCAATCAAGCTGAAGTCTCCCACCTGTGTATACTTGATTCCAAAGTCTTAAGTTCCCTTCAAGTACTTTAGAACTCTTTTTGCAGTAGACCAATGTTCCTCATAAGGCTTTTCCATAAACCTGGAGAGGGTTCCAACAACAAATGAATTATTTGGTTTGGTAGTAGTTAGGTAATTGAGACTTCCTACTAGTTGTCTATACTTTGTTGCATCCTCAAATTCTTTTCCCTCAATGGATGTGAGCTGTAAGTTTTGTTCCATTAGAGTAGTCAGAGGATTGCATTCAGTCATGCCAAATCTATTCAATAGATATCCAATGTACTTCTTTTGAGAAAGGAATATAGATTTTGGATGTTGAGTTACTTCAATACCAAGATAGTAACGAACATAGCCCAAATCAGTAATTTCAAAACCTTTCCTCAATTCCTTCCTTATGGATGCAATGTAGCTCTCATTGTTCCCTGTCATCAAAAGATCATCTACATAAACCACAATATATAAAAATGTTTTTCCAACCTTCTTAACAAACAAAGTTTCATCATCAAGATCATAATGTTTGAAATTGAGTTTTAGAAGATGCTCAGTTAGTTTTTCATACCAGGCTCACGGTGCTTGTTTGAGGCCATACAAGGATTTCACTAGTTTGCATACTTTTTTTTCATGTCCTTTCACAACAAATCCTTCAGGCTAGGACATAAAAACATTCTCTTTTAGATCTCCATTCAAGAAAACAGTTTTTACATCCATTTTATGGGCTTTGCAACTGTTCTGAGTTGTTAGGGCAAAGAGTGTCCAGATGGTAACCCATTTTGTTGTGGGGGAAAATGTCTCCTCATAATCGACCCCTTTCTTCTGTGCAAAACCTTTTTCCACAAGCTTGGCTTTGTGCTTGTCAAGTGAGCCATCAACTTTATACTTGTTCTTGTAGACCCACTTGCAGCCAATTTGTTTGGTTCCCAATGGAGGATCAACCAACTTCCAAGTGGCATTCTTTATGAGGGAATCATACTCCTTTTGAAAACTTCCAAGTGGCATTATTTATGAGGGAATCATACTCCTTTTTAATTTCTTCTTTCCACTCATCATGAGAAGAAACTTCTTTGAAGGAAGTTGGTTCAAAATATGTAGAAAAATTCAATTCACAATCATAAGAAACATCCATATCAATAGGTGAATCAGAGTCATCTACATCACCTCCATTTTGTTGGTTTGAATTTCTAGTTCTTGTCTTTCCAACCTCATCAGGATGAACACTTTCAAGTGTCTTTGTCAGCCACTTTGGGGAACCTTTCTCAGATGGCCTAGGCTGCTTCGTTGATTGAGTTAGGACTGAATCATGATTGAGTCTCCCAATTCTGTCAATCACATCACTCAAAGTATCATCCATTGTTGGAGTTTCATGTGGGGGAGGGAGTGCTTTAGAAGAAAGTTCCACAAGTTGATCTAGTATAGGAATCCCCCCTTCAAGATGTGGAATCTGATTATCAAATTCTTGAAATGATTTTGCATTTGCGAATCTATCCAAGTGATCAAGTTGCCGCTCAACAACATTGTCAGTTTTGGATGATTCAAGAAATATTACATCTCTAGATACAACAAAATTTTTATTGACTTCATCATAGGGACGATATGCTTTGGAGGTGTTTGAATACCCTAGGAAGATACACTTACGACTTCTTGCACAAAGTTTGTTTCTATGTACCTTTGGTATCAAGGCATAACATGTGGAACCAAATAACCTGAGATGTTTTACCGAAGGAATGTGCCCATACCACATTTCATAAGGAGTCTTGTTTCTAATAGCATTAGATGGACATTTATTCGTTACGTATACAACACATAGAACTGCATCAACCCAAAACATCAATTTTACATTTTTGAAAAACATCATGGAGTGTACCATATTTAAGATCGTCCTATTCATTCTTTTAGCTACTCCGTTCCATTGGGGATTATAAGGCATAGTTGTTTGATGTTTGATCCCATGTTGGTGAAGATAGTTTCAAATTCAATTGAAGTGTATTCTTTTCCATTATCAGTGTGAATAGAGCCAATATGAAATTGTGCATCATTCTCAATCCATGTATGAAAGTTCTTGAATGTTTGAAAAGCATCATATTTGTTCTTTATTGAATAAACCCAACACATTATGGTGTAGTCATCAATAAATGTCATCATATATTTATTTCCATTTGTAGATGGAAAAGGCATTGGACCACATAAATCTGAATGAATGAGTTCAAGTTTTCTATGTGCTCTTGAATGTGAATCATGAAAACACTGTTTGCTATGCTTTCCTAGAATGCAAGCATCATATTGCTTAAGTTTCCCAGGAATTGTAGGCAAACCAGTAACACCATTTTTCTTCAACAAGTGGAGGCTGTCATAGTTCAAGTGTCCAAATCTAGCATGCCATAATAAACTTGATGGAAATGTACCTTCTTCATAATGAGAATTGTACGATAAATTTTTTGCACGAGCAAAGGTACCCTATAGCTTGAGAAGACTTTCTTCTCCTATCCCTGGCATGACAAGTGAGTGGTCTGATGCTTTTCTCACCTCAAGCTTGCCATCAAACATATGAATGGAGTGTCCTTGCTGGCAGATGTGGACCAAGGACAACAAGTTTCTCCTCAACTATTGGAGATATGGAAAATGATGCAAAAGAAAGTCTAGAAGACTAGGCAATTTAAGCCTGATTGTGCCAAGCCCTGATGGATTGAGTTTTGATTTATCTGCAAAGTATACTGCTCCATTAATATTGTAAGTAAATTCTTCAAAACAATCTCTTCTAAAATATATGTGGCAAGTTGCTCCTGAATCAAGCAACCAATCATTTTTCCAAGAAGCAAGTGAAGCATTAAATAAGTATTCATTTACTCCAATATTACAGTATGCCACAGCATAGTGAGCGGATTAGGCGCTTTACCTTTCTATTTGTCATTAGTTTTACCTTTGGGTTGGTTTCTTTCCTGATCAATTCTGTCCCAGGAAAATTGCATGTGGATGCGTCATGTGATCCATCTCTTTTGCAACGTATGCAGTGAAAATATGACTTTTCTCCTTGAGAGTGTCTACCTTCCATGCCTCTGGAATGTATTCCTCTTCCCCTTCGACCACCTCTTCCTCTAGAAGAATCTTGAGCAAGATTCTTTTCTCTATGTGCAAGACATAACCTCTTCAGAAGACTGAGGAGCTGTCTTCTTCCCAAAATCTTTCTCTCTTTCAACAAATTTTTTTAGAAGGGAGTCAAAGGTAATATCTTTGAGCTTTCCATTTGCTTGCAATGACTCAAGATAATTTGAGTAAGTGGGATAAAGTGCCTTGAGAAAAGCTATCAGAGGAATGTCAAGTTCAACATTAGTGACTTTGATATCATGCATAATAGATTTTACTTCTGATGCAAGAGAAAGAGGATCATCATTTTGTAATTCAAGGGTGAACAATTTAATCATGAGTTGAACAAATTCAAGTGCAGAGTGTGAGTCATAAAGTTCCTTCCGTTTTTGTAAGGCTTTGAAAGCATTTGAAAATGGCAAAATATGGCGACTCACCTCTTCATTTATTGATGCTACAATCAATGCATAAGCCTTGTTGTCCTTATTTTCCCAAATGATGAATTCCTTGTCTGAGGTAGGCTGTTCTCGCTCTTTGTCTCCGTCTCCAACACACACTCCTTTCCAAAGCTCATTAAAAATGAGAGTGTGTTTGATTTTTCACCACCATTCAGGATAATTCTCCTTCCCATTGAGAACCACTCCCACAATAGATATTAATGAAAGCATTGTAAAATTTGTGTACTGTGGAAAAAATACTTCTGCTGCAAAATTTTACTCCTAAAAAAAAATCTGATTCTAATATATGAAGACAAAGGTATTATGTGGGGAAGGTGTTATTGGAGGAAGGGTGATACCATGTCAGGCAGTGTTATTATGATGGAGAGGCACACACACTATGGGAGGAGGTAATTATGATAGCAACATATTATGATATCAAAAGGGAAACACAGTTGAAAGAATACCAATAGTTTGAAGTAGAGACAACATTATACTATAATTCAAAGACAATGAAATTATGAAACAATATAATGTATATCAACGTTCTATGAGACTTGTTTATGAAGACAGACAACGAAAGTTAAAATTTGGATAGCGTTATACTATCTCTACCAACTGCATTAACTTGTGGTAATGAAGGACAATGTTCAACGTAATATAATGTCGACATCGTCAATGTATATAACTGGACAACGTTAATGTGTATAACATGGAGCGGATTCACATATTCCAAGGGCAGAGGTATGGACTGTGTATGGTATGCGGGTGAAGGGAGGCAATGGGAGTTGACTGAGTATTGAGGAGGGTTGTGAAGGAGCATCGTGGAGGTATCGACGAGCAGTCGTATGGGAGCAGCATTCAAACTGGGAGGCCTTTAAACCCCACGAGCTTTCAATCTTCAAAACCATGGGCGTATGGGAGCAATGTATGGACCGAGGAGCAACGTATCCACCGATTTTTGTAATTTACTTGTGAATATACCAAGAGTAGGTTGCTACCTACCATACAGTCGTGACTCCTTTCTCATGTGTATCACGCCATCGCCTTTCTCAAGCCACTCCACATTCAGCCCTCCACGACTCCATTTGCTTGTAATGACTTTGCCAACAACATTCAACACACAGTAAGGATTTGTCAGTCTGCAAAAAAATGCAAAATGGAGGTAGAATAGACAAAATAGGCAGAATAGGGAGAATGGGAGTTACACAGTAGAGAAGGAAGCCAAAAATGGCGCTGGTTCTGATACCATGTCAGACCAGGAGGTAACTTCTCAAATGTGATTATGTTATTCATTCAGGTTGTTCATTATTATATACAAGAGGGAGTGACTGTTCATTTCATCTCCCAATGACTCTCCATTTCTTCTATTATTTATTTACACTAATTACAGTGGTTCACCCAATCCCTATGGTTAGGTTTCAACAAAGGGAAACATTTGAAGATGATATTTATTCATTTTCAAAGCTTGGAGGAGGTCTTCACTGGTGTTCCTTGCAGGCCATATTCTTGAGCAATTTGGAGGGCGTAGGGCATATTGGAGGCGGAATTTGGGAGGTTGGATTCATGCCAAACCCTTTCTATATTTTTGTGGGTGTTGTCCATGGAGCTTGGGGCTAAAGTTTCAACATTTTCTAAGCATTGAAGATGGGGTTCTTGCAGTTCCTTCCCAACCAACAATGTAATTTCTTCGGGACAATGCAGAGCATTAGAGGAGAAGTCATTTTCCATCTTTGAGATTATTGTTTATCACCTTGGTTCTGTCAAGATTGCCCTTGAGAAAAGACCAGGTGAATTTCTCCATACTATTGTACTTGCTCCATTTCATTAATAAAATGGATTAGCTGGTTCTCACTTCTAGAGTTTATTGAGCATTTGCTGATTGTTTTAATTTTTCCGTGTTATAAATTGATTTTTCTTTGCATATCACTATTTATTTAAGTTTGAAAAATTATAGTGGTATCATAGCTTAGATTCTGGCTCAATCGTGGGATAACTTTTCTATGGGTGAGGAGAACAGGAAAAATATTACTTACAGGAGGCAGAGGTACCAGAGTAGGGAAAGGGAGTTGGAGATTACTCCAGACACGGAGGATCGTGGGAAGACTATGGTAGTAGAAGATATGGGTGAGCCCAAGAGTAGGGAAGAGATGGCCTTCGACAGTCTCTTGAAGGCTTTCAACAATTTAGAAAAAGGGCAGAAGGAGAAGCTGAACGAGATCAAGATGCAGAACCAGGAGCATAGCACTCACCGAGAGTTTATAGTTGGAGAGACTTTAGGGGCCTCTCAACAGTTCGATCACCTTTCACCTATTGCGAAGTGGCCATCCTCGAGTGAGCCAACTTGAGCTACTTTACCCTCTTTTATATCTTTGGCACAGGGTGAAACTGGTGGAGGAGAGGATCCATCGTTGATGGGGGAGCATTTCGAGGAGTGATAGTCCATGGGGGCAGACTTCAGAGAGGCTCTAACTTTCAGAGAGTTTTTCAAGATCAAATAGGATGAAAAGGGGAAGGACTATGGTACGAAAAATTATGAGCTATAACACGTTGTTGGGAAAATGTATTTTCCCACTTATGATCCACTACCAAGTACACAACACGTACTTGCATATAGAAGCTGGACACATACTTCCATCTCAACATGATGATGGAGGTAGAAGCCATCAAGATGGCTACATTGAATTTGGAGGGAGAGGCACACGATTGGTGGTTTCATGGTTTGTCCACTCTGGGGCGTGCCAGTGTAACCTCCTATGAGGACTTCACACAAAGAGTGGTAGAGTGTTTTCATCGGAGGGATCCAGAGGCTTACTTCAGGGAGTTGACTCAGCTCAGGCAGACATGACAACTTGAGCATTATATTTGAGAGTTCTTGAGGGTCTCAGTCATGGTGCTAGATTTGTCAAATTCTAGGAGAGAATATACATTTGTGGAGGGTTTGATAGAGCCATTGCGGGGACTGGTTAAGTCATGCAGACCATCTACTCTTCTGGATGTAGTGACTTGTACGCAAGACTTGCAGGGGGTCATCCCCAAGGTCTAGGCACCATTTCCTCCATGCACTCCCTACATTCAAAAGGGTGGTGATACTAGAGCACTTGTAATGTAGAGAGAAACCCAAAGGCGAGGATAGTTGGATGATGAGACTAAGTGGGACCTCAGGAGGAGGAAATTGTGTTTTACATGTCGAGATCCTTGGGCACTAGGCCATCAATGCACAACGAGCAAGGCCCATGATCTAGGTGGATGTTGGTGGCTACCCATCTATCCCACTTGGACCACCACAACTATCTCTTTCAGTTTTTCAGTTTCCTTAATTGTAGCACAATTTACTATTTTTTCCAGTTTTTCAGATCCTAAAATTCCGAAGTCGTTTTGAGGTCCTAAACGATGTTTTTTTTGGGAAAACTAGGAGCAACATGGGTCCATAGACTGATGTTGCTCATTCAAAAGTTGTTTTCCTCAGATGGATATTTCTAACAAGGTATTGTGCTTGTCAAACAAAGATCATATGTCAAAGTTATGGCCCTCGGAAATTGATGTACCAATTTACCCAAATGAGGCCCATAGTTTGGCGCTTCATGTCCTAGGGTTAGGTTTTTGGATGTTTAGTGTTTTCCATTATTTCTCAATAATAAATAGGCATTCTTGCCTCATTGTAACAAATTTCAGAGGCATGTAGCCACCACATCTCTTCTTAGAGATAAGCTACCATCGCCCTAGATGGTTTATTTCCATTTCTGTTTGTAAGCATATTTAAGTATTTTATATTAATGAAATGAAGTATTATTTTTGTTGCATCTCTGTATTTATGGTTATATCTATAATTTGTTTGCTTCCTGTTAAAATCCAAATCAGTGGTATCAGAGTTGTCTTCTCTTTCTTTGTTTTTCTTTGCATGTCCCCAACGAGGTCGAGATATAAGGAGTTAGGGCTTGAGCTGGTTGAACCCTTGCAAGACTAGCCTCACAAATCCTGACGGCCTCCCATGGCGCATGAAAAAAAATATGAGGGGGTAGGAGATCTGTTATCGGGAATAGTGTCCACTTGGAGCTGCTATTCCCACTAAGACTGGTAGCTATCTTAGAAACAAACAAGTTAAAACTACTTTCACTTTCCTTTATGAGAAGTAGATAAGAGGGGAACAAAGGACACCAACCTCAGTCTTGCGCTTGGTTCCTTGCATGGTTCCTCTCCTTTCTGATAGATCTTCGTCGTTTCTTCTTCATCTACCCGACTTCAAAGAGCACTTGTGGAATCAAAGCAGCATAATACTATCGAAGAACAGAGATATACAGTCATAAACAATACAGGACCAAATATGTATTGACCACACAAATGCATGTACAATCAATCATACAAGAATGTGGAGGAAAACTTGAATAGATTTATTAATATCAAGAATAGCAAAGAGGATTATAACCAATTGTTCTGACCAAACATCATCCTCCAGCAAGAAAGCCCTTCTTCACCTCATGTAAAACTTAGATCACCCAACACTATGATGTTACACCAGGAAACCAACATCGCTTCTCTACAAGATACAAGATTCCAACCTCTGGATATCTGTGATGAGGGATCCATATATAGATGATTTTAGGCGATGAGTCAGCTCTTGGGTTTTTGATTAGTGTCCTCTATCTGATAGTTATTGATTCCACTTGGAGATTGATGATCTCTTACTCATCCCTGGGCAAATTCAGAGAGGCAAGAGTCAGAGGAGAAGTTTCTGGAAGATTCTATGATCCTCCACCTCGCAAGCTGTCTCTGTCGTTTGTCCATTCTCACCCATCACACCCTACAGAAGGGATTTCTAGTATGCATCGCACCCTTTCCACTGAGTAGGTGATATGCATCACACCCTCTGCACTGGGGATTCTGTATGGTCCAATTTTGACCAGTTCTGAGCAGTTTTCTGTGGAGAACTTCTGGGAGATGATGTAATCAGCCGACCTTGTTCCTTTAGGGAGTGTAGCAACATTTTTAGGGACTTAGGAGCCTTTGGTTTATGGAAATTTATGATTGGGATTGTAGTGACAAAAAATGTCTATAACAGTTTCCCCCTAAAGCATGAGGTCGTTAATCTTTTGATGTCGGGTGAAATTCTTTATCACGAGGATCCAAAGTTTTCTTGAGCTAGAAGGCGACTTATAATAAGATACAATACAATATATTATCTTAATAATACTTTTCATGATCTAGCTGAGGTGGGCATTCCCATGCTCAACTTTATAAATTCATTTTCATGTACATAAGACAGACAACCGTCTGTGTAGCAAACTGATGATTCGGACGGAGTCATCATCCTTTGATTTGGATGGTCATCTGTTTGGAAATGATGTACATTTGATGTCTTTATATTCCTAAATATATCACAACCCAGGTGGATGAAACTAGATCCGGGGTCTTCAAAACTCGTTCAATCTTCACTTGGAGTACAAGTCGATCCATGTGAAAGATGTTCTGTAGTCGAACATGGAAAGACATCGCCTGATTACCAGCCAATGATGTAAGTTGTTAATAGGTGCGAGAGGAATCACCAATAATGACAATGATCCTCAAGGTACTACAGTACAATTCGCGTGGTGTGAAAAAGGGACTTGGCGTTGAACACCACACAAAATCTCTCGGTCGAAGGCCATTGATGTAAACCTGTCGCCGAAAGTGAGAAACTTGCCATTGAGGCATGCAAGCTTCAAAGTACTGAAAGGGGTTGTTCCTAGGTCGACTTCTTGGATAATGAGCTGATTTCGACAAGAAGTGACCCGTCGTAGGAGGGCCTTAATGAATCCCACATATACGACATGGAATGGAGCAAATGATTTTGGAGGAAAAAACGATATGATGATATAGGGTTCGGGGTGGCGGTCATGAAAGAATGGAGCGTGAATGTATTGCAGTGGACGAGAAATAGGTGAATACTCTGAGTGACTTCTCTTGAATATATCGGTGACACTGACAATGGATTGGTAGCATTAACCCCAAAGATGGATGGTGTGACGGACCAATGGTGATATGACCAGTTAACAGAATAACCCAACCCGACTCAGACGGAGTGAAAGTGTCATGTTCAAGAGCGACTTGCTACCAATAAAGTTTCTTCAAGTTTTCTTCCCAATTTTCCCCAGTCATTGCTGACCAGTACCTCTTTATTTTTATCAAGCTTGAGGAGGATAACATATGCTTGTTCTATAATCCACCCTTCGGGCGAACCCGTCGCTACGTTTTAACGAGCCTAGCGAAAATGAAACTTGTTCTCGTCCATTTGGACAAGTTTGTTGCTATTGGTTTTAACGAGTTTAACGACAATGATAACTCGGTCCTTTTTCATTTTTAGAGAGTTTGAAATGGGATGGAAAGGAAACTCTAATGATTCTTTTTCGTCATATAATCCCTTAAGTCCGAAAAAGCGTAAAATAATATGAAAGGGATGAATTTTTGATAGTTTTAACGAGCCGAACAAGACAGGTGCTCGATCTTTTTGTGTAATAATCCCTCAGGTCCAAAAAGATTAAAATCTAGAGGATGGATAGCACTTCCGATGACTTTAACGAGCCGGAGAGGCCAATCGCTTGACAATATTTTCATATTTTACGAGTTAGGTGAAAAGAGCTTAAAGGAGACTCGTTTTTTGAGGAACGAGTGATAATTTCAAGCAGCAGCTGGTTCCAGGTAAGGTTTGGAATTTTCCAATCATGACAGTGTCACAAGGATGGCTAGAAAGATCACTCATCACAGCTGTTCCTCAAAAGGGTAAACAATCAAATGGAGGCGTATGATCAACTAAAAAGTGGAGGTGATGATGAGAACATGACCAAGGCTTAAAAGATGATGATAATGCATTCATAGGTTATTTACCGGAAATTGGTTCATTTTTTAATGAGCTTAAACTCTGGGGGAAACATTTGCTCATTGCTTATGTTTAATTTGTAACGAGCTTGAACTCCATGTAAAAACTGCTCGTGATAATGGTCATTGATTATTTGATTCACCGTTAGCACTTTGTTCTTTCAATGGTCGTACTACCTGTTCAATTGCTTCATCAAACCAATTAGAAATGAAAACATATGCTTGATAAATGAGTTAAAAACAGTAATACCTTACTCGAATTACGTGAATAGTAATTTAGAAGTGACTTTTACCTCTCATTTTACCATTTCATTTGAACTTGGTTTGTTGGAGCTTTGGAGGTGTTTTTCCCCCCTGATTTTCACTAGCTGATTCTAGGAGATTCTGTGGATGATTCTCAGCGCTGCCTGGACCAGGTAGGAGCCAAACCTGTGCTCTTCAGTTGCATTCTTTCCTTTTTGAATTCTGAGCATGTTTCCTTTCTTTGCTGAGCCTCTGGGGTTTTGAACAATTCGCCTTGGCCCCATCGCACCCTTCCTATATCGAAAGGTGCGATGCATACTGGTCTTATCACTGGCTAGTCAGTATGCATTGCTCCCAGTACACTGTTGGGGTGCGATGGGC
This sequence comes from Pinus taeda, assembly GCA_000404065.3. Lineage (NCBI taxonomy): Eukaryota > Viridiplantae > Streptophyta > Pinopsida > Pinales > Pinaceae > Pinus > Pinus taeda. The sequence continues at coordinate 52,482 of APFE031680344.1, read as the reverse complement.
GCAAGGAGGGAAACGTTTGCACCGTTTTCCATGGAATTTTTGCCTATTTCTGCCAAATCAGGACCCTGACTCTTCTCTTGTTTGTTTTTTAGACATTTATCGGAGAAAAATGGTTTTTACATGGCGAGAATGTGAGCATGAAGAAGAGGACATGGTTGCTTTACATGATCTAGGTACGGTAAATGCACTGCGGAACTGTGGCCTGCTGAAGTTTTTTCGCATCCCTAGCATGAGGCAACAAATCAACTTGTTGCAATATTTCCTTGACGCCTGGGATCCTACCAACCAGGTGTTCCAGATCAGGAGAAAATCTATCCCCTTGACTATCGTGGACATCTATTTTTTGACTGGTTTATCGAGGCATGTCACCCCTCTCTCATTATTAGGTTCTGCCCGCGGGGGTGAATCCCTGAGAGAGTACATTCGCTGTCACTGCAGAGAGGGATATCAACTGAGTACAGACAGCAAGATCAACATCCGAGACGTCACTGACCAGCTCTTGAGGACCATTCTGTTCACTTTTGCTAGATAGGTTGGTAGTGCGGCTCTTCACATAGCTAACAGGTCTTATATGCAGTACGCTTTGGAATGCCTCGAACCGAAGGTGTTCAACTGGTGTGATGCAGTACTCTCTGTGATGAAATAACAACTGACCAAGGTGAAAAGAGGAAGATACAAGAATTTCGGCTATGGTTCTATTTTAACCAGTTTCGCTTTGGAGAAGATCCCACTGATGCAGCCGCAGTACATCTCACTTGGCTTACCTCCACCCACGGAGCCACGGATGAAGAGATGGGTTGACCTCATGCTCGACATGCTGGCCAGCCTCAGATTTCTTTCTCTGATACCTTCTTTGAGTGGTTCGACCGTCAGGAGATGGTTTATGCCAAGTTTCCATATGCTGGCATGGATTTCTGGGGGGACCTGGATTTGGTGCTGCTGGCTGGTGAGCAGTGGGGCGCTATGGGTAAATTCTTTGACCATATCTATGCTTATTGTTTTTATAATGTTCTTATGTTTTCTTTGATGAAGACTAATCAAAACTCATGTGCTCATACAGATATTGGACCAGTTCAACCAGCAGTACACCAGAGAGAACCAACTACCGCTCCGGCAGGAGAGGCTATGGGGAGGGCCATCCTCCGAGACCTTGACGTGGCCGAGACTCTTCCAAAATTACAGGATCAGGTTGGGGGTATCACCCTTGGTATTTCGGATGTGAGGACCGATGAGTTGCCTTTGCGGTTGTAGTGACATACTACTGGCGTGCTGAGTCGATGGACTAGGCTTTTACGCATGATTGCACAAGGGGTGACTTGTTATCATCAACATCATTAGACTAGGGTACCCCCTAGCATTTTGAGTTTTGGGTAATTTGACCAATTTTGTCTTGGTTACGGAACATTATGTGTAAACCATAAATAGTTATAGATATATATTTTTGATTTTCAGAGCTTTATTTCGGTTAAGTTACATGATCCTGTTGCAAATATTGATGTGATGCTTCTTTTTATAAATGTCGCAAATGTCTATCTAACACATAATTTATCAATGAGTCTATTAATGTGTTTAAATTTCTAGAAATATGTTGATATTGAATGAAATCGAACTGTCTTTCCAAAATCTGACCCTTAGGAACATGCGATAGATAGCTGGATTCTGTACAGAGTAGATACCGGTGAGTTGTAGGATGACGAGTTATGAGTCTAGCCTGATGACAAGTCGACATATGCCATGTGCGATGGCATCAGAGAGGAGTTCTATCAATGTGCTGTATTCAGCTATATTGTTCATCGACTGACCAATACATACCCCTCCGAAACTCACTAACTCGCCGTTGGGATCAAAGATGGCCCAGGCCGCAGAAGATAGGTTCCGTGAACTACGACTTGCTCCATCGGCATATCCAACAAATGATTCCAATAGGTTTGATATCTGCAACAAATGCAAAAAGTGGATTACCCAACCAAAACAATTACCCTTAGCGAAAACAAAAATGTAACAAAAGCATAGGGATCACTATGCTGAATTAAGCATAGTAATGCTTGAGGTACAACCCGTTGCGGGGTTGCCCCAGTGGAATCCCATCATAATCCATCAAATCATAGGCTCCTTTTTCTAATACACGCTTAATATAGGGACCCATCCATAAAGACTTGAACTTACCTGCTCCCAACTTGTCAGACTCCTGGTCGTAAAGTAAGACGAGGTCGCCTTCTGAGAAGACACGAGGTTTGACATTTTTGTCGAACTACGCTTTGACTCATTTCTTATGGGCTTCATTATTCGAAGCTGCATCACGACGGGTTTCATCCAATTGGATTAGTTCCAAGAAACGAGCCTCTTCTTCTGAAGTTCCGGGGAGAAGGTCGACCACGAGCTTGAGGGACGAGATTTCACACTGAACTAGCAAGATTGCTTCTAGGCCATACACCAGTTGAAAAGGTGTAAACCCGGTTGCATTCCTCACCGATGTCTGGTATGCCCACAAGGCCAAGTACAGGATCAGGTGCCAACTCCGTTTATGGACTCTAATCATGCTTTGCAGCATGTGCTTTAGGACCTTGTTGATTGCCTCAACTTATGAGTTAGGTTGCGGATAATACGAAGTAGAGCTGTCGTGGGACAATCCCAATTTGGCAGCTAACTCAACCATCATGTGATTGCAAAAATGTGATCCATGATCTGTGATTATGGCCTATGGAATGCCGAATCTGGAGACTACGTGATTGAAAAAGAAAAGGGCAACCGTTTTGCCGCTGTTGTTTAATGTAGCCATTGCCTCGGCCCATTTGGTAAAATAGTCTACTGCAACTATGATATACCCATGCCCCCTAGCCAAGGTGGGGTTGCATGTCATGAAATCTATGCCCCATTTGGCGAATGGCCCAACAACAACTACTGGTTGCAGAGGTGCTGGTGGTCTCCTGGTTTTGCTATCGGAGATTTGACAAGCATGGCAACTTTTGACTGCGGTTATGCAATCTTTGAACATTGTTGGCTAGAAGTATCCTACTCGTAAAATCTTTTGCGCCGTAGCATAACCAGATTGATGCCCCCCACACGTGCTTGAATGGCAATCATTCAAGACTTTTTCGGCCTCCTCATGGGTGAGGCACCTTCGTAGAACTATATCGATACCACGATGGTAAAGTGTATCACCGATAATCATGTAGTCTTTTGCTTGGTATTGGATCTGTCGTTGTTCTGAGTGTGAGGTATTAGACCTATATGTTTGGGTTTGGAGATAGATAATTATATCTCCATACCACAGATTTCTTGAAGATATCAGAAACAAATTTTCATCCACGATCACTTCTTCGGACATTGCATCGTTGGACGACAATGGGAGATCACATAGTAACTCCGCGAAAACCAGGTCTTTCTTTGATTTGGATTTTTTGAATTCCAGATCAAACTCTTGTAAAATCGCTATCCATTTTGAATATTTGCCCCCAGTAACTGTCACGACAATATATAAGTCATGGGGTTGCAATCTGATAAAATGGTAGTTTTTCTGAAGAGGATGTAGTGTCGAAATCTCTGTATCGCTTGAACAGCTGCGAGAGACAGCTTTTCAACGTAGGAGTACTTCATTTCCGTAGCATTTAAGTTTCAGCTTAAATAATATATAGGATGTTCAATTCCATTATCTTATTGAACTAAAAACATCGCTATGGTCGTATCCGTTGCAGCCAGATACAGGTTAAAGTCTTTTTGATAATCAGGAGTATACATTAATGATGCTTTGATTAGGGATTGTTTTAAAGCATAGAAGGAAGCTTGCGTGACCTGATCCCAAATGAATGGTACTTCTTTTTTCAATAGATGAGTATAACCTTTAGCAAGTTTGGCGTAATTTGGAATGAACCTCCTCAGAAAGTTTGCTTTCCATTGGAGTTTCTGGATCTGAAGCAAATTTGAAGGTGGAGGCAAATAAATGATTGCCTAAACCTTACATGGGTCGAGACAAATCCCATCCTTTGAGACCACAAAGCCAAGTAAACAACCAGAACTGATACAAAACACACATTTGTGCGGGTTGAGTCATATCTTGTAGTGTCGGCAACGTAGAATTATTGCTCTCAAATGCTGCGGATGATCGGTCTGCTTTCGCGAATGAGCTAGAAGATCGTCGAGATATGGTTGAACGATGTTCTTGATTTCATGGGAAGCATAATTCATTGCTCTCTGAAATGTTTCCCCTACATTCTTTAAACCAAAGGGTAGCTTGCGATATGCGAATGTGCCCCACGAACAAATAAATGCAGTATTTAACTGGTCCTGGGGGCGGATATTTATTTGATTATACCCGAAAAATCCATCCATAAATGAAAAGATTTCACATTTGACGCATTCATCAATTATGTGCTCAATGAAGGGCGTAGGGTAGTTGTCTTTCGGATGAGCTTGATTTACATCCCTATAATCGACGCACACTCTAATTGTTCCTTGCTTCTTCATCACAGGAACAATATTTGATACCCAATCGGTTAGAGGAACCGGGTAAATAAAATCAACATGGAGGAGTTTTTCAACTTTTGTCTTGATGGCAACGGCTTTCTTGGGGTGCACCTGCCGGAGCCGTTGTCGTACCGGTTTGACATCTGGATACATCTTAATTTCATGTTCAACTATGCTCGAGTCAATGCCTGGAATTTCATCATATGACCAAGCAAAGACATCTCTAAACTCGCGAAAGAGAGTGTTATATACTTCTAGTTCTGAAGAAGAACAAGATTTGTCGACATGAATATTCTCTACAACATCTGTTTTGGTCGAGATATTTATGGCGATAGTCTCTTCAATATTGGATAGGTTTTGCTCAGAATCCACCATATTTACAGTATTTGACAGAAAGTCAAGAACTGAGGGATGGTCAAGGTCATTGGAATTATCCTCCTTACAATCCGGAAGATGGGAATGATGGTGGTAATATTCCCATGGTGTCCCATCAATCATCTTTGAATTAACAATTCCTTCATCTGTAGAATGTATTTGTGACCAAGGATCTAAAGGGGTGCCATATTCCTTAAACCTATCTATCCAAACGGTTGATGAGCATTGATTTGGGTTTGCCTTCCATGTCGAAAACATTGATTGCTACAATATTTCTATTGGGCTTAGAGGCAAAACGTGTAGATGATCCATGTTAATATCGTTTTCTGACATCTTTTGAATAGAAGATATCATATTGCAGGTTCCCACCTTGGCCACTTCCGCCAAATTGATTGGAGGCGGTAGGGAAAAATTCCCCATTAATGTAGGGTCTTTTAGTAGGCCTACTCTGATATTTTGAAGCGAATGAGGGCTTCCATGGAACATCGGAATGCTTCCCGTAACTTGTGAATTGTTGGGGAGAAATGTTTGTTGGTCGATGATTGTAATTCCTCCTTAGAAAGGAAATGAAATCTTTCTAAAGTAGGTCGACACAATGGTAGCCATGGCATATATCCAGGGCCTTCCTAGTAGGATGTTGTAATTGAGGTTTCCGTTGATAACTTGAACATCAATTTCTATTGTTTTTCCCCCCAGTTTGACTTGCAAGTTACTCAATATCCCATATGGGGTGTATGTTCATCCATAAAATGCTTTTAATGTTGTCGACAATCGGGACAAGGTTGGAGATCCTAAAGTTTTCCAGCAACTCATTGACATAATGCATGTAGATGCCCCCTCATCAATAATTGTTCGATGAACAATTTTCCTGAGGGCTTTCACTTGAATAAGGAAAGCTAGTTGAGATGGTAACTGAGGGTCATATCCTTTGTGATTAAAGGATACAAGATTGGAATCCTTTCGGTCAATCCCACCTATCGCTAAAAATAAAGGCTGCCTTTGGGAGGGGCAATTTTGTGGTACCTCAAGTGTCGACATCGTGGACGGTGATTGGGCTAAATCCTCCACTATATTACAATGTTGTGTTACTTTGGCACGAGGATTAAACGTCGATTTGTGTACTACTCCCTTTGGCAGTTTTATCATTAGTTCAGGGATGATGGGTGGCACAACTTCGGGTGAAGTTGTTGTTGAATTACTAGGTTGATCACCAGCCTTGTTTTTTGACATCTGTGGATTCCTGTAATCTTTACTCCTTGTTGATATCAAAGCATCATTTTGCTGCTTTGAAACAGAAAACATTAGCACTTGGGACGGGGAAGCATTGCCGCTAGCAACCAGATTTGTTCTTGGATTCAGAAACGGATCAGTCAATACTGTCGAGGTTTTTGAACTCTTGAAGAATTTTCTAAGCTCAGCTTTATATGGACATTCTCTCATCCAATGATCCTCATCACATATAAGGCATGGACTTTTGGGTTTCCTATCTCCAGAAGGGTTTGCAGAAGAGTTTTCAGGAGACGACTCCTCTTGTTTCTTCTTCTTCCCTTTCTTTTTCTTCTTGCCTCCTGGTTGCTTGGTTTCTTTGCCTTTGTCAGTTGACACGACATTTACTTCAGAGATGAGAAGTTCTTCATTTTCATTTGGACTTGAAACTGTACGGGCTTTCTTTGACGTAGCCTTTGTGGTTTTCATGCTAGTCGTACCTATCACGCCATTGTCAGCATGAGAGTCTTTGTTTGATTTAGGGGGGGGGGGGGGGAATGGAATATTCCGGTCTAGGAGCATTAGGGATTTTATCGTAGAGTGTGCCAGGCTGAGTATAGATCAAGTCTAGATATTGTGCACGAGCAATAACTTGCTCTTCAGTGATGACTCCTCCCTTTGCCACATCTTTTGTAATAGAAGGTAACAATGACTTAATAAACCATTCAGCCAACAATTGATTAGGAACATATGTTTTTACCATTCTACGACGACGTTGCCACTCATGAATATGATTGGATATGTGAGTGGCCATCGTTTGCTTGAAATTGGTAAGCAGCTCTGTTCCCGTTTCGTACCTTATGGGTAACTGAAAATGGGTTAAAAAGGTTGTGGCTAGGGTACTGAAGTTATCAAACGAAGCTCTCGGCAATTCGATATACCATTTTTCTACCGGACCAGTCAACGTTCGCTGAAAAAGGCGAAGTCTGATAAAATCATTGTTAAGGGTATTTGATGAACACCACAGATGAAAAGTCATCACATGATTCGACGGGTCTTCACCCGGATTTCCATTAAATTTAGGAATATCTGACGGAAGCTTATGCAGAATCGCCGGCCACCAAGGGGCATAGGCAATTGGATCATTCATTAGTCGATTTAGATCTGGTAACTCTAAAGTCGCCACAAAAGGAACTGTTGATTCAGGCTTGGCGAAGCATACCCAGGATAAGATGGAATTGCTTGAGTAGTTGGTCTTTGCATACCAGCATAATGCATTTGATGCTGGTAACTTTGGTAAGGTTGATGGGCATGACCATTATCATATGATTGATATTGACCATTTTGAATATACGGCTGCCCCTTACTTGCAAACACTTGTTGCTCAGATCCTTGGTAAGCTTGTTGGAATTTTGGTTGTTGGTATTGCACTAGCCATGGTTGT
>APFE031680344.1:31423-42712 GCA_000404065.3 Pinus taeda | reverse complement strand
CCTAGCTACTAAGGAAAGAGAACTGAGGGTCTTTCAACAAAGAGCACAGAGCACACACTAAATGCACTATCCTAAATCAAACCAACAAGTAGTCTAAATGCAAATGCACATGCATGTATTTGTTTTCAGCCTTCTTAATGTGTGAATGGCAAGAAGAATGCTAAGTGCAAATCTGAATTATATTTCCAAAGAGACAATACTAACAAATTTCTTTTCAAAACAAAGTGAAGATAACGACGACACTTTTGCAATTTCAAATTTCAAATTGTTTTTGACACTTGAAAAAATACTAATTCAAATCACATACAAGAGTAACAGTATAATCGACCATCAAGAACAATGGGATTCTCTTCTATGACTGAAAACGACACTTGTGACACTTTCAGATCAAGAAACAACAATCTAATTATGCTACTTCTTTATAAAAGAGAACCGAAAATGGTGCACAATACATAAAAACATTTACAGTTCTTTGCATAATGGAGGTGGAATGATGGAAATAAAGGGGGTTTCCACAGAGATATACTGACCACAGACAACAAAACCCCTGAATAGATCTGAAAAGAGTGAAGAAAAATCAAAGTCTGAAGGCAAAATTAACCTTCTCTGACCAACTTACTGTTACATAGGGAATCTAGTATGCATCTCACCTACTGCAAATGGAAGGTGCGATGCATACAGACTGCTTTGAAGAGAGGGTGCAATGGTACCAGTGTGAGACTTATACTTGGTCTTTGGTCAAAATTTGTTGTTCCGTTCAGGGATTTAGGCTGAGCAAGTGATGTTCAGTAAATATAAATCACAGGGATTGATCTAAGGAGGTTACTAGAGCCACCACTAGGGCAATTAGAGTGTTTGTAGATCGATTGTTCAATTTATAAACAAAACCCGAAGATAGACTGAAGCAACATTGATCTACTTTGCACTTGCATAGCAAACAATCTATTCGCTCCCCAGTGGAGTTGCCATTTTGTTATCGGGAATAGTGTCCACCTGGAGCTGCTAATCCCACTAAGACTGGTAGCTATCTTAGAAAAAAACAAGTTAAAACTACTTTTGCTTTCCTTTATGAGAAGTAGATAAGAGGGGAATAACGGACACCAACCTCAGTCTTGCGCTTGGTTCCTTGCCCAGTTCCTCTCCATTCTGATAGATCTTCGCCACTTCTTCTTTGCCTACCTAGCTTCAAAGAGCACCTGTGGAATCAAAGCAGCATAATACTATTGAATAATAGAGATCTACAGTCATAAACAATACAGGACCAGATATGTATTGGCCACACAAATGCATATACAATCAATCATACAAGAATGTGGAGGAAAACTTGAATAGATTTATTAATATCAAGAATAGCAAAGAGGATTACAACCAATTGTTCTGACCCAGCATCATCCTCCAGCAAGAAAACCCTTCTTCACCTCATGTAAATCTTAGATCACCCAACACTATGATGTTACACCATGAAACCAACAACACTTCTCTACAAGATACAAGATTCCAACCTCTGGATCTCTGTGATGAGGAATCCATATATAGATGATTGTAGGGGGGTGAGTCAGCTTCTAGGATTTTGATTAGTGTCCTCTCTCTGATAGTTCTTGATTCCACTTGGAGATTGATGATCTCTTACTCATCCCTGGGCGAATTCAGAGACGCAAGTGTCAGAGGAGAAGTTTCTGGAAGATTCTATGATCCTCCACCTCGCATACTGTCTCTGCCATTTGTCCATTCTCGCCCATCGCACCCTACAGAAGGGCTTTCTAGTATGCATCGCACCCTTTACACTGAGTAGGTGATATGCATCACACCCTCTGCACTGGGCATTCTGTATGGTCCAGTTTTGACCAGTTCTGAGCAGTTTTCTTTGGAGAACTTCTGGGAGATGACGTAATCAGTTGACCTTGTTCCTTTAGGGAGTGAAGCAACACTTTTACGGACTTAGGAGCCTTTGGTTTATGGACATTTATGATTGGGGTTGCAGTACCCAAAAATGTATATAACAATACCAGGAGGAGCACCACTATAGTTTTAAATTTCATAGAAAAGAGGTGATATTTTCCAACGATGCCCCGATGCGGTAAGCTTAACAAGTAACCTCAGGGGAATCTTCTAAAGTGCACCACTAGGAAGTTTTTAATTTCTAAAAAATTAGCGGCGCTATAGTAAAAACACAACACCAATGTGGTACTTGTAGAGAAATTCCCCATGGCATCTTGAGAAAAACACTGCAATATTTTTTAGTTAAAAGAAATGTAGTTCTTTTGGATATATCATGCACTAGTGCATTTGGCGAAACACACTGGAGGAGGGTTAAATAAAAAATACCCTCACAGCCGTAATTTTCATTTTTACAATCTACAGTGTGGGAGAACTTTGAAGTACTGGTGCAACTCTTTCCACATGTAAGCACCCTGATTTTAGTGCTTCTATTTCTCACCATCCCTTCGTAATGTTCTCACTATTTGAGTTTTCATTTTTTTCAAACCATCCTAAAATCTTTTTTTCTCCATTACAAGTCCATAATGCCTCCCCGATGATCAAATCTCTAGGTAATGTCTATTTTTATTTGTAATTTAATGTTTTGGCAGATTATAATTGTAAATTAGGTTAAATTTTCCACTATTTTTCAAAAACGAAATTCACTGCATGGTGCATTCAATACTTTCGACTCACATAGGTAGTGGTGTGTCCTGTAACTTTACAGTGTGCATCATAATTCGATGCATGAACATAATGCACCATTGTTGTTGTAGTGTGTTTTGTAAATTTAAATTCATTGGGAATGATGTGACATATTGTATGACGGTGCATCATTCCCGGTGTGATTATATTTACTAATTACACTGCAAATTTAATATTTAAAAATATAGGCATAGCTCAGTGTGTTTGATAACCTAAATGCTCTGTAATGGTACAAAAAGGTTATATGTACACGCCCGTGTGCAAGATTTTTTCATCGCTATCAAAAGTTAAAATTGTGAACCAACAATGGTGCATCATACTTATGTGTGCACCAATATCAGTGCAACCATAGTTGGAAGCACACTGATGCTAGTGCATGACTATGTTTTGAGTGCACTGGTGATTTTTTTTTAAATTGAAAGTTATGTTTCCATATTTATAAATACATGTTTCATTCAATTAAAAAAAGTTGTAGTTTATTATGAGGTTGAGGTACATTATATGACAATCATGTACTAGAGACATCAGTGGAGGAAGCACCAGTAGGAGTAAGAGTAGCAGGCAAACCCATACAATATGTTCTGAACATGGCAGGTTGGAGAGAGGGAGAGGGACTTATACTCTCTCCCTCTTACTGCAGCGACCTGAGAAATATTGAGGAATTTAGGTCTCCTGAAGTACTATGATGAGGCTACATCCTTGAAGGCACAATTTGTCTTATTGGCACATCTGATCCATCGATGGAGTGTCTAGGAGAAGGATTTCTGTGTTAGTCCTAGGGCATGGTATAAGCCCATTGAGGAGGAGATATACTTTATCATTGGCTTATCCAGGACAGGGGAGGATTTTCCCTAGTGCCCTCATGTCCCCATGGGGTTACAACTAAGAGTCAACTTGCGTACAATCAAAGATATGTCGGGCCTCATGCGGTCCATCCATCATATTTTTAGTTTCATGGTGGACAACTATAGTTTTCTTCTTTTGTTGCAAAGGAGTTTAGGTGCTCCTCATTATTAGTCAACATGATTGCACACTCTAGTAGTGATGCGTAGTGCATTAGTTGCCCTCTTTTGTATTATGTTTATTCTTTGATTCAGGTGCCACGTTGCATCACATGGTCTTCCATTCTTTTGAGGCAGTTTGCATGGATTTAGATAGGTTTCTTGCATTGAGACATGGAAGGGAGAGCTTTCCTTTCATGTTCGACCTTTTTTGTTTATTTTTTGAGAGGTTTCCAGAGACTAGGACTATGTTTGACTTCCAACCTCCTAGACTGATCAGTAAGGTAGGAATGTGCATGTGGAGGTAGATGCCCAAGAGGGGCCTGCCAAAGTTTCCAACCAAGATTTACCACTGGTGTTATTTAGTAGTGAGGATGACCATGCATTTGTCACATTGTAATTTCTGTATGCGGGGATTGATTGGAGATGGTGTCCCAACATCCTCTTCACAACAGCTAAGCCTCTAAATGATAAAGGTAATATTATTGTTTTATTGTTTTATTGCTTATTGAATATCTCTAGCATGGATTCCTAAAGGAATTTTATCTTGGATTCAAAAACTTTGCTGAAGATTCCTTTGGAATGGCTATAAGGAAGGAAAACCATTTTCTTGGGTGGGATGGAAACTTATTGCAATACCAAATAAATGAGGTGGTTTTGGACTGAAGGATCTATCCTCCTTACATGCACTAACTGCAAAGATGGGTTGGCTTATCCTCACCTCCCACAGTCTTTGGACAAAAGTGATCTACTACAAATACATTTGGCCACATCAAATTATGGACCACATTCGTTTTCCCACCTGGACGTGATATGGGATATCAATGGTTTGGTGAGTGATTCCACACACCATGCCCACTATCAGGAATCGACTCACCTGGATAATAAACAATGGCTCATTGGTGCGTATCGACATTGATCCCTGGTCAAGATGTGGTAACATGTTTTGATTACCTCCTGACATCATTCAGTTTCTCAAACATAGAAATATTAATTTGATTGACCATATTGCTGATCCAGGGAGTAGAACAATCTTTTCACAAGCATGCACTTCTGCAGAGCACCTGGGCATTCCTGTTCATTGGCAGCAAGACTAGGAGGGATATCTCACTACATTGACTGAATCAATGTCCATATCAAAGATGGCATTGATGAACTCATATGGGCCCCTGTGGAACATGGAAACTACTCCCCTAAGGCTGGTTATCCCATCATTCATAATGCCCACAGACCACTTGTGATTTTAGATTGGTGGGGCAAGCTATGGAAGCTAAACATGCCTCCATGCTCAAAATTGTTTATGTGGAATGTCTTACGGAATAAGAAACCAACAGGGCACAACATGATGCATCGATCCTTCTTCGGTCCCATCTGGTGCATGCTCTATCATCAGGCAGAGGAAGCAAATGACCACCTATTCTTGTCTTGCCTAATGGTGAATCACATTTGGGAATAGGTCCTTGCTACACTATCCATAACAATCAAATGACATGGACTCAATGTAATCTATGCCTGGGATCTTTGGCGAGCTGCATCCCTGAATCCAAAACTCCATTGCCTTCTACTGCTTATTTGTTGGTCTATTTGGCTCATAAGAAATGGGATCATTTTTAGAAATAAAATGGCTCGATGAGAGTCCTCCATTGCTAAAATTGTTGCTTCATATCACAAAATACTATATGAAATCATACACCTGTTGGTTGTGTTGTTGTACCTGAAACTATTGATCACAATATTGTTGGAAATAATACTGAGAGGGGGGGGGGGTGAATCAGTATTATCAGATCAATATAACTTTTCTCTTTCCATATTAAGATTCATATGTGATGCAACAAGTATATATCCAGTAAACATATTTATTTAGTTGATCTCTAATGAGTGCATCAGAACATTATTAACCATATGAGTAGTAAACTGGAGCAGTAAAATAGAACAAATCATCACACACAAGAAGCACACATGAACACCATGATGTAAGGTGGAAACCCAATGTGGGTGAAAACCACCTGCTGCAAGTCGTCTCAATCTTCTTTAATAAGAAATACCTTTTACAATAGTTCTGTACTGGTGCAAACTTATACCAGTACACAGGCTTCTACCTGCAGAAGGCTACAACCTTCTCTCATTCTCCAGACTCTCCTGGAAGGGAGCTACAACCCCCTTTGCGTAGGCTGCTACCTGCTGAAATGCTCCAACCTTTACTTGTTTTCTAGTTGCTACTAGAAGGGAGCTACCACCCCCTTGGCTCTTGTACTAGCTGATGTACTAGTACGTAGGTGTCGACCTACAGAAGGCTACAACCTTCTCTTTCTTCCCCCAAGTACCATGTTTCGTCAATTTTTAGATTGGATACACTGAAGCACAACATCATAATCTGAAAGACCACATTTCATCCAATTTTCATACTGGACCCATTAATATCATTGAAGCTCATAATCAATCAATACTAGCATCATCAATCTCTGAATTACCAAATACTGAATCAATGCTTTCACCAAATCCAACCTGCATAAAGATCTGCAAATATTTCCTTATAACTTTGCAGCTGTTCCATACATCAGACATACCCAGATCATACCATTCATAAAACATACGTCAATAATTCAGATCTAGTCTATCAAACCAGATAATGATAAACATTCCAATCCTTAAGATCCCGATCCATCAAGTATCAAATAGATCTATAATCAACCAACTTCCTTACTTTCTCAGCACACAGCAAATCAAAACCTTGAACACCGCAGTAATAGATAAAAACAGCTAAAACATATTTCAAGTAAAGTCCGCAACTTCACCAACAGAAACCTGCGTACAGATCTATAAATTCATTCTTTCAAACATTCAGATATTAGTTAACCCAGATTATCAAATTTATAGATCAAGCATGTGCCACATATTACAGATCAAAATCATATAGAGATACCACTATTCCAGCCTTAAGATTTTGACCCATCAATAGAACTTATCCTTCTCCTTGCGCTCAGGTTCCTTCTTTATTCAAATCCAGATCTGCACCATAACCTAATCACTGTATTCCATATCTAGCACTTTATCAGATATTCAATAATTCAGAAGATGCCTTGTCAAATGATCTCCTTCCTCTTTTATAGCCTTAGGCCTTTCACAATACCACGAACCAAAAACCATAACAATTCAATACCATGGACCCAATACTTGGGATCAATTCTTTTGGATGCAATACCACGGACCAAAACCATAGGATCAAAACTATCGGACTAATACCATGAACCAACCATAAGATTTCCCATGAAAGTGCGTGAACGTTTCTCTGCATGAAAGTGAGTGAACTTTTCTTTGCATGAAAGTGTGTGAACTTTGCTGCACTATAATTTCTCATCTGAGATGAGTGGGTTGCCATCAAGTACAACATATGTATCATAATGCCAACAATCTCCCCCTTTGGACTTGATGGCAACAACAACCAATCACTGTCCCCCTTTGACATCAAGGGCAAAGGGGCGGACTACCATACTCCCCCTGAGTACCTACGGAAAACTCTGAACGAGCTCCCCCTTTGTATATGCTCTGTGCTGAAATGCTGTCTGCAAAAAGATGTTCTATAAGAAAGAACATGACTCCATATATTATAAGTAACCTTCCTATCATCAAGACTCATACATACATCCATCTCCCATCCAAGTGGGGATATACAATATTGACTCATCCACCCAACCAAGTGGGGATACACCAAATACCAAATGTTTGTACATGACTAAAATATTACATCAACCTTCCCATGCATAGTGGGGGTACAAATTACATCATATGACCAGAAGGGATTCATCAAATGACTACAATAGAAAGAGAGAAACTATTACATCATGAGACTTGATATGACATTTATAACAGAGACCCAACATCTAAATAAGATCATGATAGTCATCAACAACTATCATACACAATGTATGATCCGCTCCATAATCATCTGACAACAACATCCAGATCAGCAACAAAGTATGTTTACATCAACTCATCCTTTTGAACATAATTCTGCATATGACATACATAATCATTCACATTGTATCATATGTGAAGAACATCATAGCTATCTCGACAACATCAAGATCTGCATGATCCAAGTACCATCACATGGGAACGTCTGCATCAATCAACATATGTAAGTATCAACCTATCATCATATAGGTAATAATTCATCATTATCATGTCTCCAACAATGCTACTTTGAGAAATCATTCATGTATCTAGCACTATGTATCTTGAGCTCAAGCCTTCTTGATATCATTCAACAACAACAATCCTTATCCACATGAACACCAAGAACTATAGGAATCCTGCATCATAGCTGTATTATATGATCTTTATGAGTGACTCATCATCAAGTAATGAAGACAAGCTTTGTATTTTTCCTTATCCTTATAAAGATCACCATGTAAGCACTATATCAGAGAATCAACCACAAATCTGATCTGATCATCAACTATGTAACCCCAAACATCATATGAGATTTTGTCATGGACAACTCATAATCATATCATAGAAATATGTATCCTAAGCATCATCACCAAGGACCACTAACCATAATGCCAACAATGCATTATTAAAAGTATCTGCTCCCCCTGAACCTATGCCATCTATTTACTGTCAAATCTAATCATGCATATATCAACAAGAAGTATCAAGACATCATCATCATAAAGTTAGGATCAAGACATTTCCACATGTCATTAACAGATTGTAACCATTATCAAACATGTCAAATAATGGATTGAATCATATCAGACCCTCTTTTCTGAGCCTGTCCCTACTGCTTTTCCTCAAACAATCATATACGCGATTGTGCAGTAACCAACTCGCGTATATACACGACTTTCCTTTATGAAACTTGCGTATGAAATTCAGGATACTGAAGTTTCACACTTTCAACTCCTTCTGAGTCTGTTGTGCCTGTACATTGTGCTGTGCCACATTTTTCTGACTGTACTTCCTTTTTCTTCCATATCTTCAAGCGTGATTATGTTTTCTCCTTTTGGTATGGTTCCCATACCTTGTTCCTACATTCCTTTGCTATATGTCCAAGCTTGTTGCATGCATAACATCTTCATGTTTCATATTCCTTCTGTAGCAATCAATAGCTTTGTGACCGAACATATTGCAAGAAAAACAATATCCATTAAAGTACCTGGACCATGATGATCTTTCTTGAATCATTCTTCTTCTGCATCTGGTTGCAACATGTCCAAGATTATGGCATACATAACATTCAACATTATTAATCAGAGGAGTAAAAGATTTTCTTTCAAGAATTTCTCTCCTTGGTTGTTGATGGGGTCGACTTTTCATCTCCTTGTTGAGCATTTCAGATTTTACATTAGAGTTCCTTGTCTTATTTTCTAAACTAGATTCACCTTCAATAGATTCATGAAAACCAAGACCAGTTTTGATAGCAGGAGACCTTTGACTACTAAGAATATCATCCAAAATCTTAGTACTATCTTGAAATCATAAGAGCTTATCCTTTTCTTCTAATTTATCATTAGAATTATTTACCTCAACCTAAAGTTGCTCTTTCCTTTTCACGATGCTGCTTCTTCATGTTTTCTTCAACTTTTCTTTCTTCTTCCAACTGATGTCTTAGTTCAAGAACTTTGTTTTCTTGTTTTTCAAGAGCTTGGAGTAGTTCTTTATTCTGCTTCTTTGATTCTTCAAGATCTTCCTTTAGCGAGAGGATTATAGCTTCAAGCCTTTCATAGTAACTGGATCTTATCTCTCAGTTTCTTGATTGTTGTGCTCCTTTCATTGACTTCACTTCTTAAAGATGTCACTTCATCTTGCAACTTTTGGCATTGATTTTCCTTGTCCTTGAATAACTTCCTTACCTTGTTTCCTTCCTCTAGTTGAGCTTTTAGTTTGGCAGCTTCTTCTTTGAAGGCACATTCCCTTTTGTCTAATAGATCTTGTTGATCTCTAATTTTGTCTGTAAGTCTTTTAAATTCTGCCTCTATTTGATATCTTTCTTGCTCACCCATAAGAGCAAATTCAGTTATTTCACCATCACTTTCATCAGCTTTAGATGGATAGGTATCTCTAGAGGATAAAAAATTCATACCTGATAGTTTTGATGCTTGTTCATCTTTATTCTGAAGTGATTCTGAATCTGAAGTGCTTCTTCCACATATTCCCCAATCGATACTTCCACTGTCATAGTTATTTTGAGATGTCTTCTTCTTCTTAGGTGATTTCTTCTTAAGCCTCTTTCCCATTGTTCCACAAATCTCCTTCAAGCGTTCAAGCTTCTACCAAAGGACCTTCTCTGATACCAATTGTTGGAAATAATACTGAGAGGGGGGCGGGGGTGAATCAGTATTATCAGATCAATATAACTTTTCTCTTTCCATATTAAGATTCATATGTGATGCAAAAAGTATATATCCAGTAAACATATGATTCAGTTAGTTGATCTCTAATGAGTGCATCAGAACATTATTAACCATATGAGCAGTAAACTGGAGCAGTAAAATAGAACATATCATCACACACAGGAAGCACACATGAACACCATGATGTAAGGTGGAAACCCAATGTCGGTGAAAACCACCTGCTGCAAGTCGTCTCAATCTTCTTTAATAAGAAATACCTTTTACAATAGTTCTATACTAGTGCAGGCTTATACCAGTACATAGGCTTCTACCTGTAGAAGGCTACAACCTTCTCTTTCTTCCTCCAAGTACCATGTTTGATCAATTTTCAGACTGGATACACAAAAGCACAACATCATAATCTGAAAGGCCACGTTTCATCCAATTTTCATACTGGACCCATTAATATCATTGAAGCTCATAATCAATCAATACTAGCATCATCAATCTCTGAATTACCCAATACTGAATCAATGCTTTCACCAAAGCCAACCCGCATACAGATATGCAAATATTTCCTTATAACTTTGCAGCCGTTCCATACATCAGACATACCCAGATCATACCATTCATAAAACATATGTCAATAATTCAGATCTAGTCTATCAAACCAGATAATGATAAACATTCCAATCCTTAAGATCCCGATCCATCAAGTATCAAATAGATCTGCAATCAACCAACTTCCTTACTTTCTCAGCACACAGCAAATCAGAACCTTGAACACCGTAGTAATAGATAAAAATAGCTAAAACATATTTCAAGTAAAGTCCACAACTTCACCAACAAAAACCTGCGTACAGATCTATAAATTCATTCTTTCAAACATTCAGATATTAGTTAACCCAGATTATCAAATTTACAGATCAAGTGTGCGCCACATATCACATATCAAAATCATATAGAGATACCACTATTCCAGCCTTAAGATTTTGACCCATCAATAGAACTTATCCTTCTCCTTGCGCTCAGGTTCCTACTTTATTCAGATCCAGATCTGCACCATAACCCAATCAATGTATTCCAGATCTAGCACTTTATCTGATATTCAATAATTCAGAAGATGCCTTGCCAAATGATCTCCTTCCTCTTTTATAGCCTTAGGCCTTTCACAATACCACAGACCAAAGACCATAACAATTCAATACCATGGACCCAATACTTGGGATCAACACTTATGACGAGATACCATGGCCCAAAACCATAGG
>APFE031680344.1:0-30771 GCA_000404065.3 Pinus taeda | reverse complement strand
TTTGCTGCACTATAATTTATCATCTGAGATGAGTGGGTTGCCATCAAGTACAACATATGTATCATAATTCCAACAAATATTCCCTGGGCTTTTTTGGATGGTGCAACACAAGCTCATGGTTGTGGAGGGAATTATACTACATAAAACTGAAAATAATCACTACAAAATACAAATGGGTTTAGGAATGAGGACAAACAACTATGTGGAATTGATCTCTCTTAGACATCTTCTCCATTTTTCTCTTTCACATGCATGCAATCATATTCAGATTTTTGGAGATTCTAAAATCATCATCAAATGGTTCAATAACATATCTACATGTCATATGCACTCTCTGAGGAACATATTGGATGAAATCATGATCTTAAAAGCACAATTTGATTATATCTCATGTCAACATATTTACAGGGAATGTAATTCAAATGATGACCAACTTTCCAAGGAGGCCACGACACATACCAAATGACTGTGGATAATACAAGAGCAGCATGGAGATGAACACTACCAGTACTATCATCATCCCTATATAGATAAATCCTATTAGAGGGACAACAGGCCCTAATTTTTGCAGTTTATAGCAGCGAATTATATTAGTACTATTTTCTACTTTGTATATATTTTTGCTCATGAACTTTTTTTTTGTAAGCTACAGTGTGTTCTTTTCTATTATATACAACCACAAAAATATACAATTGTTGGTGACCTCAACCCACCCCGAAGGGAAACTGGGTTTGTTGGTCACCAAGAGTCTGAGGTTATCAACTTGTCAACTTAGCTGGTGCATCAATATGTTTAAAACCAGGGCAACACTCTATTCACTTACTATATCTATATACCTATCAGCTATTACAGATTAAAAGACTTGCTTACAAAAGTTGATTCTCTTATGCCTAGAAGAGAATTCAAATGAGAACAGAGCTAAACAGTTAATCTACCATGAATTCTTGCTTGATTTCCTCCTCATGCTGCGCAGTGGTTATCTTCTTCAGCATGCCGCGGATTTCCTACATTCTGATGTCCTGTTTCCAGATCATGAACTGCAGCTTGTTCATCTCCCTTTTAAAATTTGGTGGACCTTGAGCGATCTCCGTCATCTCTTCGGTGACCCCCTCCATGGCTTTAGCTAACAGGTGTTTCACCACCCAGTACATGTGCAATGCTTGTTTATACAGCGAGAGGCGCCCTCTTGTATTCCTAGGGTCCGGAAGGAGAGTGCTCCATTCCTCCATTTCTGGATCAGAAGCCTCCTCCATGATTTTATCTTCCAGAGCATCGATAATCTTTCTGATCTCCTCGTTGGTTCCTTTGCTGTAAGCTCTCTCCGCTTCCTGAGCGATCTGCTCAGTGGACCTGCATCCTCTTTTCTGCTAGTTAGAAACCAGAGTCTCAGTTTCATAGCGGTCCGCTTGCCTCATTCTCCCTTGCCCCCTGCACCTTCTGCCCTTACCTCTTCTGGACGGTCTACCCCTATTGCTCCCCCTGCTAATCCACCCCACCTCGAAAGACACCTTTGCCATGCACTCTTCCTTCCCAGTCTCCGTTTCCCCTTCCCTGCAATTTCCTTCTTCTTCGTCCGTTCGCTCCTACTCCCTAGTATGTTCCTCTCCTCTCCCTCCCTGTACAGCCTTTCCTTCCTACCTCCCTTCGCCATACCTTCTTGCCTTCTTCTGAGATGATACCCAAGGTCTCTCTGCGAAACTGCTTCACTCTTGGCCACCTTTCCTGTCTTCTCCTTGTCTGTCTCGCTACCTTCTCCTGTTCTTATAGATATGTCGCCACCTACCCTTTGCTTCACTAACTGATCGCCATCGTTCTTTTCCCTTGTCATTTCCATGATTCTCTCGGTTCCTTGTCTTGGTTTTCGATCTCCTCTGCATGCCGTCGCTACAGTTCTTAAAATGATTACCCTAAGGTGAGGTGTATGCTGCCATGTACTGCGCCCCATCATAACCTTGTGCAGGTCACCTTTATCCACCCCGATCGAGGTATTTTTGCTCATGAACTTATCAGTATACCATGTGTGGTAAATTATGTACAGACTATATATTTTTGAAAGGCTATGACCAACATACTTATATATATTTTTGAAGGCTACGACCAACATATTGCATATGTTATACAAGCATCTACTACATGTAATTTTTCTATATTAATGAAAAGTTACGATTTTTCCCTGGCGAAAAATATTATTGTTTTATGTAAATTAACCTAGTTTCATTTTATTGTTTTAATGAATTAGAATACAATTTATTCTAGCACATTCTTTAACTTGTTTTATTAAATTGTTTGATGAAATTGTCTAATTATTTTTTTGTATTATATATTTTGTAGACATCGAAACATTCAATGGGGACATACCTCCTCCCCCACCAGATCTTAGAGGAGATGAGGAGATGGATGAGGCCCAAGAGGGTGTGGCACATCTTGAGGGGGGCGTGGGCATCCGGGGTCGTAGGTCTCGTCTATGAGTTCAGATGGAATACTATGACATATTGGTCAGATTTTTGTTTGATGCAGGAGTCTACCCTACGAGGGCTCGAGATATCACAACATATCCAATGTGTGTGGGTCTCTATAGGGAATTTTTGCATGAGATGATGTCCCTTATGTGGCATATCATCAAAGCTAGTAGGGTATTGACAATGATGAAGGATGCATGTCAACATTCTCCAATGGTAGATACATCATATGAGGATGGTGATGATGATGATTGTGGTGATGATGATGATGATGATAATGAGGATGGTGATCATGATGCTTTTGGTACTACCACCCCATTGGATCATGGTCATCAGGGTGTCGGTGATCCTTTTCATAGTACACCTTCTCACTAGTTACTTGATGATAAGATGGTAGAGCTAGAGGATGTGCCTTTTGTTTCTCCTGACAAAGTAGACCAACCACCTCCTCCTCCAACTTAGCTGAGTTTGATAGACGTTGATCATGCAGTAGTTGATGATCGATCGTCTTCTACTACAGACCAAGCTAGGACTATGTATGTTTTATTGGATATTTGATTGCACTTATTTGACTTGATGTAGTAATTTAACTTGTTTGTGTGTGTGTGTGTGTGTGTATATGGTGCATTTTTTTTTGTTCATGTTTATGTACATAATTTATACGTTGGCGTTGATGAGTATATTGTTAGGTGTTATATATGTTCATTTAATGTGCTTGCAGATAACTTAGTATGTGCATGATAACAATTATTTGACATGAGACATATATTAATTTGAGGATGTGTGTGGCGATGATGTTATATCACAATGTTTGTGTGTTGTTAGATGTGATCAGGGTGGTGATGCCCTATTAGATTATTATATTTGTGTGCTAGCTAATGATGTTTATATGTGTTAGAGGTGTATATAATTAGATGATGGTAGTGAATTTGAATGTGTATTTTAGATGATGTTTATGATTGTTTTATGGTTATCATAATGATGTTTATTTTTATGAAAAAATATTTATTATAGATTATGTATTGGTGAACTTATATCAAACTTTTATATATGAAATTGCATGCAAAACGACTTACTTTTTTTTTTGTAAGCTGGGGCGGGACTCTCCGATTTACATGTCCATTATGTACCCCTCTACGGGGGAAGGGTAGCCCAAGAATTGAACCCAAGACTTCCGGTTCGGTGAGACTTCATTTCCACGATCCTTGCCGCTTGAGCTACCCCATGTGGACGCAAAACGACTTACTTAAAAAAATGCAAATATATTTTTATAAATCACAAAGTTTAGTATGGTTGAAACAATGGTTGTAAAATTACATTTAATTAATTTTATTATTAATATTTTGTAAAATATTACATATCAAATCCATATTAAACATTGAAAAATTTACAAATATCCCTCATACATTGAATTAGAAAGTAACTATTAATGGAATAAGAATTCTCTCAATATTTCTCACCTAAGTGGAAAATTAAGAGAGTTTTCAATTTAAATTACTTTACTTTTGTCTATGTAAAGTATCTGTAAATTATGTTATTTAATATAGACATTGAAATATTTTACTTATGGTTGTGAGGAATTTTTTTTGTTATAAATATATTTTTGTTTTAAATATCACATGTAAATGGAACATAGGATGAATTACACATAATGTAATATCAATAATACTATTTTTTGTCAGGTGAAAAAATTACATTTCTTCCTTGTATTAAAAAGTAAATTATATTTTTTTTACTTATTAAATTTCTTCCTCATAATTTTTTTTAATACTCGTTACTTTATATCTCTATATAAAGTTATATATGATTAAGGTGTAAATTGAAGTATTGTAATTATGACTAATATTAATTTCTTTTGTTATTGTTATTTTTAATTTGTTAATTCAAATTATTATTCAACTATTTTTAAATGTAATGTGACGTGACAACATCTCTCCTATATTGAGTTGTAGAGAGTCTCTTGGTGCAATTAATTTAGATTTAATATAAGTTAAAAAATTCTATTTTTATAAAATTTAATTTATTGCTAAAGTTATGAGATTTTCAAGCAATTTAAATTTAATATTTATAGCAACTATTACCAATTTAAATTGGAAATTTATCTCTTTAAAGATGATAATAAAGACATGTAACATGATAATGCTTCATATTAAGTTACTTGTAGTTGGAGATTTGCTATTTTTGTTCGTTATTTGCTATTGTACTAGTTTAAATTTAACTCTTTTTAATAATAAATATGAGTTAAATAATACAAAAATGATAATAAATTAGATTTGAACTTTTGAAAAATAACATATTTGATTATTTCTTAATGAAAAACTCAAAAAATATTAATTTTTCCGCATACTTATCACAAGATAGTCACTAAAATTCATGTTTTTCACATTTCTCCTAGCTAATATTACATCATATTCACAATGTTAAAGACATGTCTACTTTCAATAATTTAGTTATAAATACATAAAAAATAGATATTTATTTTACATAATCTAAATAAGAAACAAAAATGCATCACGAAGTCTATTTGAAAGTCAAACAAATGCCTCTTTTCACCATCACAAATTTGGTGTGCATGATATGTTCCTATTTGAGAAGGGTTGTGATCTTGAATCCTTATTATCATAGATAATGTACACAATTGGAAATTCTTAGTTTTAAGTACTGTAAAAATGTTTCCACTGCAAAAAAACATGTAAAAATGTTTGTGAATCTTATAAATTATATTATAAAATGTCAACAATATGAATAATAAAATAATATAATTAGTGAAATAATGACAACAAAAACATACAAAAATAGTATAAATGATGAAATAACACAAGTACATATCACTCTCCATTGTCATCACCTTGATTATCTTCCTCGCTTAGCATGATAACATTGTTGTTCTCAAAAGTATGTTTTTATCTAGGGTCATGTCTTAATACAAACCACCAATCCCCGTCCAACACATCTAGGTTAAAAAACACCTAGTTATAGTGTTTTGGGAAAACAAAAGTCTCCTAAGATTCATGCCACATATTTCTAGAGTTGATAGATATCAACCCACTATCACGATCTTCCTTTAAATTATTCCAATCAAAGGTGTCTCACCACTTGCACCTAAAAATAACACATTGGAAAGAAGATAAGTCCACTTGAATTATCTCTTGTATCTTTCCAACATAACTTATTGTTTCCTACATTAGGTTTTGATCACGATGGCTAGCACGACTAGGTTTGTCTAACTTGACTTCCACTCCACAGTCTTGTGTCATGCATCCATTACTGACATCCTCTTTGTGAAAATGATGTCCATATGCCACATAGATGGGAGGAAATTCATTTATAAAAAAATGAAAAAATCACAGTGTCATGTGTCTAATAACTTGAATTAAAATAAAAAACAAAAAAATAGGTATAGATGTTACAATTAAAAGGTGTTGTATGAAGTTAAAACTGTATAGAAAGAGAATATAATTACTTAGTTTTTACACCCAATCCCTATGTTTATGCTATGTGCAATCATGTAAATTCACAAGCTCATGTAGTGTACTAAAGAACATGACAAGAATCTACTTCTACTTTCAACCAGGGGAAGCCAATAGATCGATGAAAACAATAAGAACAAGAAGATAAATCAATGGCATATAACACAAGATGTATATGGGGAAAACCATTGCTTAAAACCCTGCTATTTTTATTTCACATATCAAAAATATGAGTGAAGATAAAAATCTTGTTCTCACTAGAACAATTCCACGCAAGTATGTTCAACTCTCTGAGCTCACAAGCTAGCTCTTGGTCAGCACTTAGCCAATATGTAGCTCTCCAAACCCCTAATATCTTGTGTAATTCCTAGGATGAATAACATGTATTTAAAGAGAATTCATGCTTCCAAAAATGCGCAATCCAAACACAGGATCAATCTTTGATGCATGCATGATATTTACACTCCAGTAAATAATACCACTAATACCTCACTCTCCCTGCACTCTAGTCTCAACTGGGTCTTTCTCTAAAATGACATGCATGAGTTTCTCATGGGGACATCTTCAGTTAACTGGAGTAGCACTAGTAGATGCATTGGTGCACTAACTGATTGTTAGTCCTCTATTAGTTCCAAAAACAATTTAGAACTAATTTAACTAAACTTAACTCATTAAACTGAGTGATCTAATTTCCAAGTCAATTTAAACTCATACTGGACCCCTAAAACTTAGGGAGAACATATACATGACTACAAAAGATTTCCAACTCGAAATTCCTAAGCTAATTAAGTTGATTAAACTTAATTAGCTATTTACAATTTATTATGAGAATAGAATTTGATTTTCATTCTTAGTTTAATTCAAGGACAAATTAAACTGGAATTTCTTGTTGCCATTTCTCAACACTCCCTCTCAACAAGAAAGGGATTATCAGCTACCCTAATCCTGTCTCTATGAAACTCAAATTTACATCTTGAAAATGCCTTTGTCAAAATTTCAGCCTCTTTCTCCTCTGTGGGAATGTACTCTAACAAAATAATCCACCTCAGTACACAATCTTTGAGATGATGATATTGGATATCAATATGCTTGGACCGATCATGAAAAACTAGATTTTTAGAGAGTTTGATACAAATATGATTGTCATAGTAAATCATAGTTACATCCATCTGCTGACCAAACAAACCAACTAGGATCTTCCTCATCTAGATGGCCTCACATGTTTCCTGGTTCGCAACCATGTACTCAACCTCTGCTGAATTGAGTGCAACCAATCTCTGTTTCCTGTTCTACCAAGAAACTACCATTGACCCAATAATGAAGATCCCTCTTGATGTTCTCTTCCTTTCGGATGGACTCCCTGCCCAATATGCATTAGTGAAGCCTTGAAGCTTCACTCCCTCTGTCCACCTATACCATAATCCATACTAAGAAGTGCCCCTGAGGTATCTCAACACATGCTTTGTCACCTTCCAATACAACTTGGTAGGCCTGATCATCGCTTAACTATGTTGGTTAACTACATAGCACATATCTAGTCATGTGTTCACCAAGTACATGTGTGAACCCACAAGCTTCCTGTAAATAGTAGCTTCCACTACTTCCCCTGAAATAGCATCCTCCTTCCTCTAGTTACCTGCTAGAGGAGTCTCCATGGGTTTGCTTCTCTCCATGCAGAAGCTCTTGAGTATTTCATTGGAATAATTTCCCTAAGACACAAACAACTCCCCATCTCCCTGCCATATTTCCATGCCAAGAAAGTAATGCATGAGCCCTATGTCCTTCATCTCAAACTCTCTTGCAAGGCCCTCCTTGCAAGATTTGATTAGTTGATCATCACCTATTAGTATGAGATCATCAACATAAAGTACAATGATCAACAACTTACCTTCCACTATTATGTGTTATAGATTTGCATCCTCTTCACTCTTCATGAAGCCCAACTCGGTGAAGTAGATATCTATCCTAGTCTACCAAGCATGAGATGCTTGCTTCAGCCCATACAACTCTCTCTTGATCTGGCACACATGTGACTCATAGTCAAAGGTCTCAAAACCTTCAGGATGCTCTATGTACACCTCTTCCTCAATCATGCCATTAAGGAAGGCATCTTCACATCCATATGATGTATCTTCCAACCCATCTGCACTAATAGTGCCAATATAGATATGATCAACGAGTACCTTGAAATAGGAGCAAAGGTCTCATCATAGTCAATCCCCTCTACCTTTGAAATGCCAAGGGCCACAAAAATAGCCTTATGCTTCTCCACACTACCATATGTAGTTTTATTTACCTTGTAAAGCCAACGGGAGCTCACCACTAACTTGTCGTCCAGTCTCGGGACCACATCCCAAACACTGTTACGAACTATGGAGTCATACTCCTCCACCATGGCATCAATCCAAATTGGCTGCTACATTGCTTCCTTAAAGGAAGATGGCTCTGTCACAACACATTTGCCCATAAGAACCATCTATCTTGTGTACCTGTTAGGTGACCTCCTCTACGTTTGCTGAGAAGTGGGTGCTCCGAAATTCTCCCGTGCATCATCCAACAATCTGTCAACCTCTTTGGTGCGCTTTCTTCCTTCTCTGGAGAACTCTGCCTGAGTGGATGCCTCCACTCCTAGAACCTTTGCATGTGGCTACTCCACATAAATATGAGGCTCCTCAACCTTATGAGCTAAAAGCTCCTCATCCGCATGTATCTCAATCTCCCTTTCAAGGGAAACTCACATGGCTTTCTCCTCATCGAATTTGACATCGTTGTGAACCATTGTCATCCTGCTAGTCGGAAAGTACACCCGATAGTTATGAAGTGTATTACTGTAACCCACAAATATCCCTAACTCTTTTGTTGGATCAAGCTTATTCCATGCATCTTTGGTCACATGGAAGTATACCGATGACCCAAAAATCTTGAAGTGACCAACATCTAGCCTCTTACCGGAATAAGCTTACTCTGGTGTCTTCATCTCAAGTATCTGATGTGGGCTATGGTTCTAAACATAAACTATTGTGTTGCATGCCTCAACCCACAAGTGTAGTGGTAGGCCCTGATCATGCAACATCAACCTCGTTGCCCGTACTATGCTTCTATTCTTCCTCTCAGCCACCCAATTCTACTGAGGGTTATGGGGTGTCATCAACTCCCTTTTAATCTTTTTCACTACAAAAAAGTTCTTAAACTCATTTGAGACATACTCACCACTGTTAACAATATGTGGAGATTTAGCCTTCTTTCCCAACTCTTTCTCCACCAACACTTTAAAATCACAAAAATTTGTGAAAGTTTGATCCTTTTTCTACATGAAAAATATCCATAATTTACGAGAATAGTCATGAACACATATAACATAATACATGTGTTTTTCCATTGATGTTGTCAAGAATGGTCCACACACATGTGAATGAACTCACTCTAGAATAGCCTCTGCTTGACTATCTCTATCGTGAAAGGAAGACGGTGTATTTTCCCAAAGTACACCCCTTACATGTATCAACTTGCTCAAGAATAGCTTTGGGAAGACTGGTAGAAATCTGTTGTAATATATTCAAAGTCCCATGATGCAAGTGGCCCAATCACTTGTGCCACAACTCATGAACATCTTGGATTTGCACCCTTTCTTCTTTTGTTGTTAAATAATCACACTCCTCTACCTCCAGTTTATAGAGATTCTTCATCCGAATCCCTATATTCTTTACTTGAACCATGGCTATGTGTTGAAGGAATGCATTTCCTTTCAAGAAGATCACATCATAGCCTCTATCCTCAAGCATCACAAAGGATACCAAGTTCTGCGTCAACTCGGTCACATACATAAAATTCTTCAAGGTGAGTGGTGCCCCATGCTCCCTCTAAAAAGTAATCATGCCCAATCCAGTAACACTATACTTCCCATCGTCACCCATCTCGATATGCATCTGGAGATATTTTGCCTCCAGGTCATTGAATAAATCTTTGTCACCAGTCATGGGGAATGAAGCTCCACTGTCTAAGTGCCATACACTTCCCATCATTGACGACACCATGCACATAGTGAGGGAAAATCCCAATTCAAATTGAGAGGCCAAAGCCTCACCCGCCGCTCCTCCTGAAGAATTCTTCTCGGACTTATTGAGTGGACAATTTGTAGAAAAATGACCCAACTCATGACGATGAAAGCACTTAACTTTCGTCATGTCTTTATTCTTACCTCTATGATAAGAATTTAATTTGGAATGGGAAGCTTTCACTTTCCACTTCTTCGCCTTAATCTCTAACGCACAGTTCTCTTCATCATCAGTCCTTAATGAAGAGACATCCCTGGTGTTCCTCCTAATCTCCTCCTGCATCAAATCTGACCATAGTCGTTCCCAATCTAGAAGCTTCTCCTAACCATTGATAGAGTCTTGATAACTATGCCAACTATTTGGAAGTCTTAGAAGAGAAAGAATCACCATAGCGTCCTCGGAAACTGTGATTCCAACACTTCCAAGTTCATCACAACATTGAGTGAACTTGGTCAAGTATTTTGGAATCTTCTCACCTTTCTCCATTTTGATTTTTCGAAGTTTGTCCTTCAATGCCAATTTTCTTTGGTCACTGTTGTCCTGATACAAGTCTGTCAATGTTTTCCACATATAATATGGAGTTTACTTTCCATGGAGACTCGAGAAAATGTGGTCCCAAACTCCCTCAAGGATTATCCACCTTGCCTTCACTACACACTTCTTCCATTCAGCCCAATTATGTGCATCTAATGTTTTTGGCTTAGGAATTCCTTAATCAACAAATTCCTTCAAGCCATTATCCTCTAGTACAACCTCCATTCTACCCCTCCAGGCTATAAAATTTGAGCTACCTTCCAAGGCATACTCAAGCCACAAACCGTAGAACGCCATCATCTGATCCTGAAGTATGTATTGCAAATTTGAATTTCACTTGTAACTCAAAACTCAAAACTTCAAAATTTCCTTTAGTATAGTATTCTCAACTCAGATACCATGTAGAAAATCCTATAGATTCACAAGCTCATGTAATGTACTAAAGCACAGGACAAGAATCTAATTCTACTTTCAACCAGTAGAAGCTAATAGATTGATGAAAAAAATAAGAACAAGAAGATAAATCAATGGCACATAACACAAGATGTATCTAGGGAAATCCACTGTTCAAAACCCCACTATTTGTATTGTATATATCATAAATATGAGTGAAGATACAAAGCTTGTTCTCACTAGAAAAATGTCGTGCAAGTATGCTTAGCTCTTTTAGCTCACAAGCTAGC
Source organism: Pinus taeda (assembly GCA_000404065.3). NCBI lineage: Eukaryota > Viridiplantae > Streptophyta > Pinopsida > Pinales > Pinaceae > Pinus > Pinus taeda. Next base: position 19,570 of record APFE031680344.1, on the reverse strand, counting down.
TCTTGGCCAACACTTAGCCAATTATGTAGTGCTCCATCCCCCTAATATCTTGCATAATTCCTAGGATGAATAAACCATATTTAAAGGGAACTCATGCTTCCAAAATTGCGCAATCCAAACATAGGATCAATCTTTGATGCATGCATGATATTTACACTCTAGTAAATAATACCACTGATACTACACTCTCCCTGCACTCTAATCTCAACTGGGTCTTTCTATCAACTAACATGCATGAGTTTCTCATGAGGGAATCTTCAATTAACTGGAGTAGCACTAGTAGATGCGTTAGTTCACCAACTTAATTTTAGTCCTCTATTAGTTCCAAAAACAATTCAGAACTAATTTAACTAAACTTAGCTCAGTAAACTGAGTGATCTAATTTCCAACTCAATTTAAACTCATATTGGACCCCTAAAAATTAGGGAGAACATATACATGACTACAGAAAGATTTCCAACTCAAAATTCCTAAGCTAATTAAGTTAATTAAACTTAAGTAACTATTTACAAGTTGCTATGAGAATAGAATTCGATTTTAATTCTCAGTTTAATTCAAGGACAAAATAAACTGGAATTTCTTGTTTCCATTTCTCGACACGCGGGTAATAACTAGATGCACTATATTTCTCTTTGAATTGATCAACAACCCAACTGTTAGGGCATTTCATTGTCATATTTTATTTTAAATGATCAAGATAAGGCAAACTTATACCATTCAACTGTTTGAATTCTTTCCTATCACTATCCCATTTCCTCCTCTTCTCTATGTATAATGCATCCCACAATTGTGTCACGTCCATATTGTAAAGAATGAATTTGTTGATGGCTTCAATGTCTGATTTTTCTAATGATCAAATCAAACCAACACACACACACACACAAACACACACACACACACAAACACATGCACACACACACACACACACATAGGTAGAGAGAGAGTATGTATGAGATCATAATATGCAATAATATGAAGTTCAATGTGAATAGCTACTATGTAGTAATTTGAAAAATGATAAGCCTACACTTACGCTTTATCATGCACCTCTTTCCATTTGTTTCGAGAAGCTCCCCTTCTATTTTGTCTTCATCCCTTTCGTCATCCCAAATCGCTACACCTAGTGTGTTGTCTATCTACTTGATATACTCACTGGCATAACATCCAATGATAAGAAATGACCCAAACTAATTCGACCTCATCTACTAGGTGAATTAGAAGATGAATGAGAAAATCCATGAAACTCGTCAGCAACTCCTTTTGAAACATACAAACAATCTCAACTATCTTTTGACACCACTGTGTAATGATAGCCATATGAATCTCCTTTGATGTGATACAACGTACAAATGAAAATAATTTAGATATGGCACGTCATAGGTCTTAGGGAATTCATGGTTCACACACCAATGCATGAGCAGAGGATAATGACACTGCACAATAAATAATACATTATACAAAAATTAATTATAAAATATCCCATTACATAAATTTAAAAAAGTAATAAAATCATGTTTTTGACATGCATACTCTTAGAAAATTCAAATTATGATGTTATTTCAACCTTGACAAATGATATTCCATAGTGAAGGAGGATGGAGAATAGCCATATAAGGAAGACACCCTCACACTCATTATAACTTTATTTTCCAAAGAAATATCATCCTTCTTTAAAATCCATGGGACATCATCTTCTTTGAAAGACCAAAAGGGACCAACCTCTCTTTTAGTTTCTTGTCTTTGCCAATTTTTATTTTTAGTTTGGGAAGAAATTATATCTCTCCTAACAACCAATATGTCGCTTTCTTTTGATAATATATGCCTCCATAAAGAAGATGAAACATTTTTAAAATATGCATGGGATCTAGTAATTCATAAATCTTAAGATGCTCCCAATGTGGGAGCTCATAAAATACAAATTTCCTTTTCATCCCACTAGGAAATTTATCAACATAGGTGTTAGAGAATTTTGGATCATCGAACACAGCCTCCCCATTCAAATCGAACCTTTTTGCAAACCCCTTCTCCTTATCTCTCTCTCATATTCTCTAATCCATTTAATAGGTGTCATGATTGAAGATCTTTGGAATCTCTCTGGTTTACTATTGAAAGTGGATGTTGCTCTCTTGTAAGGGTGTTCTTCTAGGAGGAATACCATCAAGTAGTCATACACTAGCTTTCGTAGGTGGTTGGACCACCTAGTCTTCAGAGAAGGTACACAACATTTACATCCATGATAACTTTTTCTTACAAGGCCTACAAAATTATTGTATATAGGTTGACATGTTAGTGACCATGAAGATATGAACAATTTCAATGAATTAAATTAATATTTGGAATAATGTTTTCACCAGAAAAATCAATAAAAATGTAATTTACTAGAGAAAACTCCTAATCCTAGATAATCATGTATGGTTTAAGAACATATGCCATAGAATGTAAAACTCCTCTCTGATGCGATGGGTCATGATACATCGTACACATGTATCCCTTCCCATAAATCCTTCAATTTATCTACCAATGGTTTTAAGTAGACATCCATATTCTTCACTTGTCTTCTACCAGGGACTATGAGAGCCAACATCAGATGTTCATTCTTCATGGAAAATCACAGGGGGGTATTATTATTGATCACTTCTATAGGCTAAATAACATAGTTGGTGTTTTGGAGGGAATATGGGTTGACACCATTGATGGCTACGCTGATTTGTAGAATTTGTGTTTCATCCTTCAGTTTTTTAGGCCATGTATCCTCTATATGATTCATGGCTATTGAATCTGTTGGGATTCACATAACTCTCGACGCACTTCTACTTGAGGCATGCCATCCCTACAACATAGCTAATTATTTGCAACGAAATAGTCTTTGAATCCTTGGGATTATAGACATGTGCCTCAATATCTTATGAGGAGGACCATGTGATTTACTTGTTTTTTATTTAATTACGATACTTGCCATGCCCACGTTTCAAACATATCTCTTTTTCTACATATTTTTCTCTATATAGAATATAATCATTCATACATGCATGATATGAAATGTACTCAACACCCAACATTTTCAACAATTTCTTTGCCTCTTCGCAGCTACCTGGCAAGACATTATCACTCAGAAGAAACTTAACTTTGAATATCTTGGAGTTGGTGGGAAATATAATTGTACAATGTCCATATTTAACATTCATAAAATCAACCATTTTTAAATTTGATTGTGTGAAAAAATATAAGTAACTTGATCAATCATGTAATTAAATTACTTCAATATTGTTGAGAAACATTCATTTGACATGCCAAAATTTTCTTTAACATTATACAACAACATTGTTGTCCCTAACTGAGTAGACTTTGACTTGCTATGAGGCCCAAAGAGAGGGGTGGTGGAAGCAGATTTCAGGATTTCAAATAAGGTATTAGCCATATGAGCATCATCCCTTAGCTCATCATTTTGGAATGCATCTAACAACATTGCCTCCATGGAAGTCATCTCTTGTAAGTAATCATCCTTACCAACCTCCATTTTGTTGCCTCTATTTCCAACTTGTGATGAAGAAATACTATTGCTATAGTCATTCCTAATTGGTGAATTTGGACGTAGTGGGAATTGAATAGGTGGTTGATTCAACGATTCTTTGTGTGCTTCCTCTCTGATTCTTGCTCTTAATGAAACCTTATCTTGAGTTTACATTGTAGTGGGGTGTTTCGGAAGATGGTAGGTGGGTCATCATCATCACTAGAATCCTAATTTAAAAAAATATTGAATGCCATTAGTACAATAACAATGATATTAATAGGCACCTAAATGCAATTTGTTTGTTAAAATTACATTATACCAAACAATTATTACCACCGTTGTTCCAGGATTGCGGTTAGAAGATCCCATGTTCCAATTGGCAGGGTGATGAGGTTGTCCACTTTCATCTACCAACTGGTTGCGATATGCTACTCTTGATAAGAGCTTCCAACGTTTTTGAAAATATGGATTAATATTCTACATATGAACTCGATTCTGATTCAGGTTCCTGCAAATTTGGATACATTTTTATTCAAATTGACATGGATTAAAAAAAATCAATTAGATAATCAAAATATAAATAAAATCCAAACTTACTGGAGATGGAAAGGAAGAACTCTGTGAAGGACTTTGATTAGAAATATGGACCGAGCTGGAATTTAAAGTATTGGAAATTTGATATTATTGAGATTTTTCCCCTGCATTTGAGGAAAATCAAAAATACAAATTTGTGTTCATATCCAAAATTAATCTCGAGAATCATATAATCAAAATCTGAATTTCAATATAGTTTTAAACTATTTTTCAACAATATGGCGACTTTAAGCAGAAAATGTATACTATCAACTATTGTAATTCATTGTTGAGTTGTGTTATATTCTTTCCACATAGTTAACAGGGGGTTTGAGGGGTACCCGTAACCCCACTTTATGGGGTCCGGGGCAGCGCCCTGGAAAATTTTGGTTTTGGACCCTATGTTAGGTTGCGCGGACCCACCTATGGTTTTGTGTATGATTTTCGCACATGTTTTTTGGACACGATGGTTTTCGGTCCATGGTTTTGGACGCGATGGTTTTCGATCCATGGTGTTGGATGCTTCGACATGTATAAATATGTATTGTAACATTGAAAGGAACATAATGAAAAATCAAGCTGGTAGTCCCAGTTTTGGGATCTAGGGGAAAATCTCTATGTATATGTGTTTTATGTATTATGATCTCACATTATTTATTTTTTTTGTTTTAGAATTCGCATGCAGGTAATTTCTGTATGGGGTTAAAACCTACAGTTTCTCCATGTGGTACGGTATGCCCATAAAGCTTCTGGAAGCTTTTTTTCCCAGTCTCTTCTATGCAGATGCATAGTTTTGGTGAGAATTGTTTCAATTACTTTATTGGTGGACTCCACTTGTCCCTTTGCTTGTGGATGGTATGGAGTGGACTTCCGATGTTTGATTTTATACTCCTCCATTATCTTCTGTACCAACTTGGATGTGAATTGAGTACCTTTATCTATTCAAATTTCCCTTGGGACACCAAAACGAGTAAAGATACCCTCAAAAAGAAATGAAACTACACCATTTCAATAGCAAAAGGAAGTGATTTAGCTTCTACCCATTTTGTAACAGAATCAGTACAAACAAGAATATACCTTTTCTGTTTCAATGGTGGATTGATTGGATCAACAAAATCCAAAGCCCATTTTTCAAAAGGCTTAATAGGTACCTGAGGCTGTAGAGGCATTTCATCAAAGGGAACAAGTTTCCCCATCCTTTGAAAACTATCACATCTCTTGACATAGTCCTTGGCATCCTTAAAAAGGGAAGGCCAATAGTATCCTAAGAGAAGGACTTTGTAGGAATTTATTTTTTTAGAGAAGTGTCCTCCATATGGCTCATCATGACAAGCTTTTAATATCTCTAGTACTTCATCTTCTCTAACACACTTTTGGATGATCAGATCTAGCCTTATTTTATACAATTCTTCATTTATCCGTGAATAAGATGCACTAATTTGACTTACCTTCCTTTTTCTCGAGGAGATAAATATGATGGTAACTTCCCTATAGCCAAATAATTAGCAATATCTACAAACCAAGGTGATTTAGTAGATAATACAAAAATGCATTCATTAGGGAAATGGTCTTCTACAAGTACATCATTATTATCATTTTTCTTTCTAGAAAAAAATTCAGCAACTGTATTTTATTTCCCAAGTCGATCCAAAATGGTGATGTTAAACTCTTACAACAACAACCATCTTGTAATTCTTCCATTAGTGACATGTTTATTCAATAAGTACCTAATTGCAGAAATGTACAAATGTTTCATAGCCAGTAATGTAATGTCTGAATTTATTGATGGCATATACAACAACTAAAATCTCCTTTTCCATTACAGTGTAATTTAACTCTGGAGGAGTCAAATTTTTGTTGGTGTAATAGATGGCATAAGGAGTTAAATCCTTTTGTCTTATTACAACTCCTAAAGTTGTGTCTAAATCATCAGTTGAAATGTTAAAAGGTAGTTTTCAGTTTGGTCCTCTAAGAATGGGTGCTTTAGAGATTTTCTCTTTTAATGCTTCAAATGCCTTTTGGAAATCAAAATTCCAATTGAATTCACAGTCTTTTGTGAGCAGTTTCAAAAGTGGAGATGAATTTTTTGTAAATTTTTTCTATAAATCATCTATAGTAAGCAATGAAACCAAGAAAAATTCTAACATCTTGTTAACAAGTTGGAATTTATAATTTATACATAGATTCTACTTTAGATGTGTCCACTTTAATTCCATTTCCTGAAATATGGTGTCCTAAAACAATTCCCTCAGTAAACATCATAAAACATTTTTCATGGCTTAATGAGAGATTTTCCTCTTTACATCTAACAAGAATTGTTTCCAAATTTTTAATATCTTCTTCAGAAGAACTTCCATAAACTATAAAATCATTCATATACACTTCCACACAATAATGAATTAGTTTAGAAAAAATGCCTAATATTGCTCTTTGGAATGTTGCAGGTGCATTACATAATCCAAAAGGAAGTACTCGACAAAGCATAAGTTCCCCATGAGAAGGTAAAGTTAGTTTTATCTTGCTCTTCTGGGGCTACTTGGATTTGATTATACCCACTAAAACCATTTAAGAATGAAAAATATTTATTTCCTGCCAATGTATCTAAAACCTGATCTATGAAAGGAGGTGGAAAGTGATATTTAAAGTGGCTTTTTATTCAATTCCGTATAGTCCATACATACTATCCATTTTCCATTCTTTTTAGGAACAATTACTGAGGGTGAAACCCACCGACTGTTTGATATTGGATAGATGAAATTGAAATTCAACGGGTTTTTTAGTTCCTCCTTAACAATTCCCTTAGATTTGGATTCAATCTTATTTAAGTTTGTTGAATTGGTTTGGCATTTTCTTTAATGTAGTTATGATGTATACAAATATCAATATCAATTCCCTTCATGTCAGTAAATTCCCATGCATAGGCAAAGAAGTGTTCTTGTAACATCTTTACTAATTCTTTCCTTTGAAATTCTTCCAAATTATTATTGATATTCAAAGTTTTTCCTTGAAATATTTCAATTGTAGAATTGCCAAATTTTTCCATAGAATGAAAGGATAGTTGACGAGATGATAAATATTCAACATTTCATTGTTCTTGAAAACTTTGACTAGATTCACAATATCATGAAGATCCATTATTTTCCATTAAATTCAAAATTTGATCTTCTTCATCTTTTTGTGAAGTAGCAAATATTGGTATTATATCAATATCATCACCTATCCATTCTTCCTTTTCAACTTCTATTGTTGTCTTTGTAGGTGGATATAGTGTGAATTTATTTGTTGAGCTCCCATAAGAAATAAACATATCACCATATCTACAACTTATAAAAGCATCAACTATAGCTAGCCATGGTATTCCTAAAATCAATGGATGTCATCTTAAGTTATTCTTGGGTGTTAAAATCGTAAAATCGACAGGGTATTCCCAAGAATCTAAGGATACATATATATCTTCTAACACAACATCAGGTTTGATTACAGATCTATCTGCCAATTGTAATAGTGTAGGTGTATATTGAAGATTAGAAAGTTTTAATTGATTCATAGTTTGTTTACTCATGATGTTTATAGTTTCTCTTAGATCAATCAATTTGTTTGGGATCTCTACAACATTGATCTGTGTTTTCACAATGGGACTTTGTGGATGAAGATATTTTTGAATTGTTGACTTACCCATCATGATATTTGCAATTTTTCCAACCCGTTGGATTCTTTTGACTTCTTTTATTTTTCTTCCTGGTCTTTTTTATGCTCAATTACCTAATTGTCTTTGAAAAAATTGGTATTTCGTTAATGTCTTGTAGCTAATAAATTTTTATGCAAACATTCTTTAGTTCATCTAACATTTCATAATCAGATAATAAAATATGTTTTTCTACCACTTTAATCAATTTTTGATCTCTTGGGAAAAGGTGGTTTTGAAACAGATACTAAAGGTCGTGCCATTATAGGGGTTGAGTTCTTTGGATGTGTTGGACTAACTTCTTTTTGAGATTTTTATTTTTCATTAAGAGACTTCCCTTCTTCAGAGATTTTTTCTTTTTCACTTTCCTGAATAAAAACTGATGGGGACTTTTTCTCTAATATTCTACCATATCTAAGTTGAACATTGTTTAGATCTAGTGGAGTTATCATGTAAGTTTGGGAATTTTGTCCTTCCATATTGTAAACATGCTGTGAATTTTTATTATTATTCGTATTTGGAATTGGTTGGGTAGGAAATTGGTTTAGTCTTTGAGGAAATGGTAATGAAAGTTGTGGATTCAAATTGTGGGTTTGAGTTTGTTGAACAGGTTGAGGATAATATTGTGGAGGAAAAGTAGGATATGATTGTTGAAATTGAGGATATTGAGGATATTTAGGGTACTTTCCGTAAGGATTTTTCCATCCTTGTGACCAAGGTTCTAGCCAATATTTCCAAGGCATTAGGGTAGTCCAATCACTTTGTGATGATTGTGCAAATGGCTGAGTGTTAAAAACTTGAGTTGTATTTGGCTATGGATTCTACCAAGGTCTTTTGGCAATAAAACAAAGAGGGTCTACCTGATTTGGTATTCCTTCTTCATAAACAACTTTAATACCTGATATTGAGGGACATTCTTTTTTATCATTATTATCCACACATATAACACAAGTTTCTACACTCTTTAAATCAAGTGGACATTCTCTCAAGGCATTTTAATTTCTGCACTTAAGGAAAAAAATGACAATGCAACATTTTCATATTTTTTTTCTTTTTTTTTGTAATTTAAGGGTGTTATTTTGTTCACTAAGACTCTCTAACCTATCCGTTTTAAAATTATGAAGAAAATTACCTAATTCTACTCTACTTATTGTCCCAGTTGCAGATTTATTAATCCTTGATAAAAAGAGGATCTCTTGGATTTTTCTCAGTTCTTGCTTTGCCTCCTTAAATGTGTATGCATAGCTCACAAATTTCTCCAAGTGACAACTGAGAAATATCTTCCTTACCCATTGGATTGAGAATATGAATACACTCGTCTATAATGGATTTCAATAAGAAAGTTTGCGAAGTTTCCTAATCTGGATTATTCATTTTTTCCCTTTTAACATTATAAGCAAATCTTTCAACAAAGTCTTCAAGATTTTCATCTTCTTTCGGTACCATTCTAAAGACTTCATCCTTAATATTATAGGGGCATACAATATTCCTTATATTTATTTAACAGTGTAGTTTTCATTTGTTCCCATGTTTTTATGGAATTTATTACTAAACTCATAAACAATTTTAATGCTCCATATTTAAGGGTTGTAGGGAATACTTTCAACGTTTGAGCATCATGCAGATAATCATATGATCTACACAAGACTTCAAATTCAAGAGAAATTTTTCAAGATCTTCACTCCTTAGCCCATGAAAGTTTGGAAGGATAGAGGGTAAGAGATTTTTCATTGTCACAATTGTATCTTCATCGAGGATAGGAAATCCAAAGGGTTATGGATTTATATCTTCTCCTCTTCCTCTTTCTCTTCCTCCACCTCTTCCACTTCCAATATTTCCTCCTCTTCCTACTCTAATCATAGGTTGTTCACCATTCAAATTATGTACCTCTCCTTCCCTTTCTCTAGCCATTGTAGATTCCTCAAAACTAATATAGGGTTCTGGTTCCAAAATTGGGTTGTCAGCTTCCTCTGTTTCCTCTAGTTCTTCTATCAATGGTTTGTTAAAATAGGTTTCTTCTTCATCTTATTTAGCAATAACTTCCATCTCTTGAGCTAGAAATCGTTCTCTAGTTGAAAATAAGAAAATTACTCCTTTTTTGGAGATATGGGATTTTCTTCTTCTATTATGGCTTCTGTTGATAAAGTTGGTGAATCTCTAGGTTGGATTTTGGATCTTAATACCTGAGGGAGTTTGATGGAATTCATGTTTGTGTGGGTGGCGTGGCAATACGAGGTCATGGTGGGGTGAGTGATGTTGTTGGAATTAAACTCTTACCTCTACCTATAAATCTACCCCTAGTGTCTCTTTCTTTATGCATATCATGTTTTTTTTTAATCAAAATGAAAATGACAAAGAATTCTATTTACACTTCCCCAGCAACGGTGCCAAAATGTTTGCCAATTTAATTTTTTTAAATTGTTACATGAATTATCGACTGGAGTTGGTAAACTTGTGAAGTGCAAGTGCACTATATATGCTAGAAGTCCTTTTTCTTAAATAAGATTATTCATGTGCATGATTGAGTTATTGAAACTTACTTCTAAGGATGTTTTTCATTCCTATATTACTCTTCAAAGAAACTGGATTTAACACATTAAATATTCCAACTCATTTCTAATTAAATAAAAAATGCTCTTCATACTTGAAAAATGAAACTTTAAAGCAAACTCACACTATCTCATTAAGAAAACTTAACTGATCTATTGCAACACAAATTTAATCTAAAAGCATAATTATTCATCTAACATTCTAACAATCCTTTGCATAAAAACCAAAAATTAAATTAACTTCTGTTCAAAATGAAAACCACACATTTACTCATTATCAATGCCTTGAAATGAAAACAATAAAGAAATCACACATTCTTTGAAATTAAATAATGTTAAATGAAACTATAAAGAAATCAATCAAGCTCTGAAATGAAACACTATGCATTATAAGGAAATCTATGAAAAGCGATTACATTATCATTAGTACCATTATAAATCAACTTGAAAAAGGAACGATTAGTGAAATATTTTTATCGCTATCTGATTGAAATCAAGACTGCAAAATGATTCTAAAACATGTAAATAATTGCAATAAACGATAAAGAAAAGATATGAAGATGCAGAACCTTCACTGTTTGCAGGGGCCCTCCATAAATAGGCGGTCATAGAACTTCAATCAATCTGTTAGCTACACATCAAAACTTTAAAGTACTTTCTTCATTAACAGAGTAAAAATAGAGTCTTAAAACATTACTATCACATACATAAATTAACCTCCTATTCATGTTTGTTGCACGGTATTTATAAAAGCCCGTGTTAATAACTGTTCAAGGATTTTACATCTACCTTAGCTAACAGAGTTCTAAATTAAGGTTCTAACAACTATCAAGATATTGTTTCTCATGATTTTCTATTTGGCAAAGAAAATCATGAAGCGCAGGAATATCAAACTCTCGCTTACCTGTTCAGCAACAAGTTGACTTTACCCTTTAACCACGAAATTGAATAATCCTTTGATGATATGGTTTGGATGAATAGGAGGAAATCATTAAAGGATCAATCTCCACCTGTCCATATATTTCTCCTCTTAGATGGCACCCTTGATCCTGGTAAACCTTGGAGTTGGCTACAAAAACATAGATTAGTTGCAGAATCATATGAATTCAGTAACTAATACAAATATTAACTCAATAATAAGGAACATTCTTAAATATGAAACATAAGACAATTAAATACCTTACCATATTAAAAACATTGTAGTTTGATGCCTATTGAGTTGATGATGATGGTTAAGGAAAGGAAAAATAGGTAATGGAGAGTGTCAAAATGAAGCAATCATGAGGCTCAAAACTCACATTGGATGTTATCCTTTAATGTACCTATGAAGAAATAAATACTATTATCCTATGGAATACCATTTACCCTTATATTCAATTTTTGGAAGTCCTCAATGTGCTCCACCATTGTACCCTTTTGTTTGAGATTTATCGACTGGCTAAAGAAGGTGTTGCTCTTTGTTCCTCATAATGTGTTATCATTTCCTCCATAAACTTTTACCAAGTGAAAAGTGGTTTATGAGAACAAAGCCATTGATACCATACAAATTGATTGGGTTTTAAATATAAATATGCAATGCATACCTTTTGTGTGTGTTGCACAGTATGGAGATCAAAATATTTCTCCATCTATAGTATCCATGTTATTGGATCCTTGTAATCAAACTTCCTCATATCAATCTTAGGAATATGGTGGGTCTTCAATCCAAAGTTAGAGTCTTTGAAATCATGATTAACATTGATTTTGTTCTCATCATGAATTTCATAAAATACCTTTTCACCGTTAGGAATCATTTCTTGTAGCAACTTTGTCAAACCTTTCTTCAAAGCATCCATGTCTTCTTTTAATCCATCTTTCAAACATTCCATGTATGATTTTAATCCATCCTTAAAACCTTCCATTTCTAATTTTAAACCCTCTATGTCCCCTTTTAAGCCATCCATGTCCCCTTTTAGTTCATCTTTGGTTTCTATTTGTGAGAGTGAAATTTGTTGCGCTTGGTCCCGTAATTTTGATATATCATGTTGCAATTCTTCGCCTTCATGCATCATAGTATATATTTATGAGGGCTTAATGGTTGTAGATTTCTTTTATTTGGGAGGAATTTTAGGACCAAATATTGATATATATGCTTTAGTATCCCTTGGAATCACTTCAAATTGATTTTTCAAACAAAAGTTATGTAAAATTTAAAAAAGTACACACATTTTCTTGCTTTTTAGGAGCTCGATATTGAAGCTATTATATCTATGTAATTTTGGACCTAAAAATTCTGAAATTTTTTCTTATGATATTTGTATGATTCTTAATTTTAACCCCACAAGTCAAACCAAGATTGGATTCTTCAAGAAAGAGTTATTCTCGATCTCCCACGATGACATGATTATAGGTTGGTTCCATAGAGCAAACTTTTATGGAGTAACAAGTGTCATTGTTTCGACCTTCAACCTTGAAAATGATATAAACAAAACTAGAGTTTGTGCACTTTCAATTACTTTTTATTAAATTCAAATTTGATGCTCGGAGAGAAAGTTAAGATGATTTTCCTTAGGTCACATGTTTGAGATTGAATTATGGAGCTTACAAAAACCTTAACTTCTTCAAATCATATCTCCAAAAATATAAAGAACCAAGATCTAATTTTTTTAAGTGAAGTTAACCATGATTTTGGCTCAAAGTGGTTGAAATTTCATCTTTCGAAGCTTCATAGAAAAACTTTATAGTGGAAATACCAAGATGTCATGTTTGAAGCAACAAAACCCTAAAATCCAAAGGTCTGATACCAAATGTTCCGCAACTAGCTCACAAAATAGAAGAAAAAAATAGATCAACGACCTAGAAATTAGCCTCTTTGAGAGGAAAACCTCATTTACAATACATAAATGAGAAATTCTTGGATGATACAAATGACAATACCTCATTTCTATAAATAGGAGTCTAATGGGTCACAATATAATCAGAACCTACATGAAATAATAATGTAAGGACACAAAAATAACAATAGTGGGATGATATGGGGCACAATAACAAAAATATGGGGACTACATGGGTACAAAAATAACAATAAGGGGGCTACACTAACAATAACAATAATGGGCTACACTAGTATTATAGGGACCTAACAAAGATAAACACAATGGTGAGAGTGACATCTAGTATAACCATGTTCAGACATAAACTTGTCAAATTTTAGATACCATTTCCTTGGAGCCTATTTTAAGCCATATGAGCTCTTCTTCAATTTGCACACTAACTTCTCCTTCCCTTTGGCCTCATACCCTTTTGGTTGCTGCATATATATTTCTTCCTCCAAATCCCCATGGAGAAATGTTTTCTTTACATCTAACTGCTCAAGATTCAAATATTTTGTTGCCACTAGACTTAAAATAATTCCGATTGAGGTCATTTAAAAAATAGGAGAAAAAATTTCATCAAATTCTATACATTTCTTTTGTGAAAGCCCCTTCACCACAAGTCTAGCCTTATATCTCTATTTACCTCCATTTTCTTCCTTCAACCTATAAACCCATTTATTCTGCAATGTTGTTCTACTTGCAAGAAACTTGAATAAGTCCCAAGTCTAGTTATGCATCAAGGACTCCATATCTTCTTCCATGTCTTGGTCCCAATTCTTCCTGGTTTCTACATGTATTGCATTTTCATATATTTCTTGTTCACCAGAATTAGTCAACAATACATAATATAATCAAGGAGAGCATCATACAAGGGGTCTACTTATCCTAGTAGATATTCTAACACTAGTTTTAGGTGTTTGAGCTACTTGTTTTTGTGGATTTTGATCATTCTTATTTTCAGGTAGCTTTACTGTTATGCAACCAACTCACAAAATATAAGAAAAGATAGATCAACGACTTAAAAATTAGCCTCTTCAAGGGGGGAACCTCCTTTACATTACATAAATGGACAATTATTGTACGATAAAAATGATAATACCTCCTTAGTATATATAGGATTCTAAGGGGTCATAATATAATCAAAGCCTACATAACAATAATAATGTAAGGGAACAAAATTAAAAACATGGGGGATACATGGGCACAACAATAAAAATATGGGGATACACTAACAATAACAATATGGGGATACACTAACAATAAGAATAAGGGGAACAATAGTATTATAGGGACCTAACATGCCCATCTACTTCAAAAAAGTGTTGTCCTTAATGCTTGAGTAGTTCTGGATGCTTTTGTATAACATTATCATCCTCCCTTGTGGAATCTTCAGCGGGAAAGTTCTTCCACTTAATGAGGTACACTAGAATTAATCAAGTTTGTAGTTGTCGAGTTCTTATTTCGATGACTACTTCAAGCTCAAATATGATTTTTCCTTCTTCGTCAAGTTCTAGAAACATTATTTGAACTAGGCAATTGTCACCAATAACCTTCTTTAAGCATGAAACATGGAAAACTGTGTGTACTGGGGAAGATGTTTTTTCTTTCATTTACAAGTTGGAGTCAATTTGAGACCCAACATTCGGGGAGCTACTAGGCATGGTTGTTTGGCTTGGCTTATAGGCTAGGCTTACATGCTACATGCAACACCATAGTAATAATATTTTTCAACACCTCGTAAGGACCATAGTACTTGGGTGATAATTTATTATCCTTCTTAGCTTTCTTGAGGGACATTTGTTTGTATGGTTGTAGCTATAAAAATACCCAGTAGCCTACATCAAAACTTCTTTCACTAAATGTTGATATTCTTGTAGTTTCATTTGATTTTGTGTGAGAGTGAGGTTATCCTTTAAGAGTTGGAGAACTTGTCGTTGATGCTTAATGTGATATTCCACTACTTGAACCTTAGAATTTTATCTTAAATATGATGTGATGGATGTTGGATAATATCCATAAAGTGCCATAAATGGAGTCAATTTTTCTGCAATATGGAAGGAAGTGTTATACCACCATTCAACTGGGGATAAGCACTTAACCCATTGTGTTTGTTTGTAAAATACAAAGCAACAAAGATATCCTTCCAAACATTTGTTCACTATCTCAATTTTCCCGTAAAATTGGGGATGATAAGATGAGCTATGAGATAATTAAGTACCAAGACAAGAAAATAATTCCATCCAAAAATTTCCAGTGAAATTGGGATCTCTATCACTTACAACAGTCTTTGGGTTTCCATGTATCTTTTGAATTGTTTCCATAAATGTAGTAACAATTGTATTAACTTTGAAAGGACGAGGTAATGCGTAAAAGTGTGCATACTTGGTAAGTCTATCAACTACCACCATGATGACACTTTTTCCTTCAGACTTGGGTAATCCTGTGATAAAATCCATTGAGACCTCCTCCCAATGCTGACTTGGAATGGCTAAAGGTTGTAACAGACTTGGGGTCCTAATTGTCTCAACTTTATTTTGTTGGAAAACCAAATATTTTGCCACAAAGTTCTGAATATCAGATTTAAGGGAATCCCAAAAAAATTCCTTCTTGATCCTATGGTAAGTTTTTTAAAATCCTGAGTGCCCTCCCAAAGGGGAGGTATGCAATTATAAAATAATATTTTGCTTGAGTACGGATTTTTAAAAAGATATAAGTGATCTTTGTACCATAATGAATCATTTTTCAATTATAAATGTATAAAATATACTAGGATCTTGTTGCAACGTTTGAATGAGTGCCCACACCTCTTCATCATTCTTCCATTCATCCCTTGCTTTTGTTATCCAATCAGGTTGGATAATAGAAATGAAACAAATCAATGCTTCCACATCCTCATCCTTTCTTGAGAGTGCATTTGCAACAACATTTTGCTTCCCTTTTTTGTAGATGATTTCAAATTCATAACCCAACATATTTTTCACCCATTTTTGCTGCTCTTCTAATGATAATCTTGGTTCCAAAAAGTATTTAAGACTATCATGATCTGTTTTTACCTTGAAGTGTCTTCCCATTAGGTAAGTTCTCAATTGCTTTAGTGCATGTAGTATTTCCAACAATTTTTTCTCATAAATAGGTTTGTATAAATACTTTCCTTTGATTGGATGACTTCCAAAAACATAGAACCCATCTGTAGCTCATAAAATGCCTTAGCTCTATGATCATAGTACCTCTTTGATAGGTACTTCTTCTTGAAGATTGTCTCAAAATCATCCCAAATCAAATCTTATTCCCAAATTCCCTTGAAATTCTTCATATATTCCCACTAGATATTTGCTTTCCCTTTAAGACTGAAGGTGGCTATCTTGGCTTTCAGGTTCTTGAAGTAGCTATGAAATCTGAAGAATTTCTTCATTCCAAGAAACCATTCCTCTGCATCTTCTAGCTTCTTCACCTCTCCATCAAATGTAGGAGGCTTGACCTTCTTAAACTCCTAAGTTAAATAGTTCCTCCTCCTATAAGGATGATGATGTTGATGATTGTAATGATGTCTCCTAGATGAGGAACTAGAATGACGCCCATACATACTAGTCCTCTTGTCAGGTGTATCCTATGATCTCCCACCTTTGGTTGTGTCCCCTGTATCCACCTATATCTGTAGTAAGATTTGCTACCATAGGCTCCATTAGTTTTCTCTTCCTGCTCTTGACTAATTCTCTTATGTCCCTGTTTCTTCAACTCTGACAAGATTTGAAGGATTGCTGCATTAATCTATACCTGCTTCTCCTGAGTCATTGCAAGTATTTCTTGAGCCTCAACCAGCCCATCATTGTCTTCTTTGCAACTTCTGATCTTTGCCCTCAATCTCCTTAATGTATATGCTATACCAGGAGAATACTCTTCGCCTTGCTTCCCAACTGATCTGTTGGAAGTGTCATGGGACTTGTAGTCTACCCTTTTGCGTGTCATCTTGAATTCTGTTCTTCTTGCAACTATACCATGTTAGGTAAACCAAATCCATACCTTAGTGATGTTCAGGGGAGGCTTATCTCATCTACAAGATCAGTCCACATTATCATGTACATGTATATTAATCATAAACATATCTATGTAATAATATAACATCACAACTGTTGGATACCTATACCAATAGGTTTCATATTTCATGATTGGCAAATTCAAATACCAAATATGCCCTGCTTTGCTGATAAAAAGATCACATATTTCCAAGGCAAGGTAAGGTGTGTACATGCCTTCATGTTTACTAAATTTTGATGGATGGTCCAACAGTCTAATATGGATCATGCCATGTTTCAATTTTCTGTTGTAGAATAGAGAAAGAAGTCTGTCCAAACTGTTTAATCTTGGCAGACCAATAGTTAGGCCGAGAAGCTAAGGTTCCCAACTGCTTAATCTGGGGCCTTGGAAGTAATAAGGTTTGTATTAGATAGGCAATCAAAAGAAAAATCCAGTGGAACAGAAAAGGCACATAAGGGTCTGCAAGTCCAAGTGCACCCTCCAAGAAGAAACAAAAAATGCTAGGCAAGTAGATGGGTAGGTAGATGGGGTTGCAAAAGTGGTGTTCCCTTCGAACTGAATCTTGCTGGTCAATACAAGGAAAGCAACGCAATGGAGCATGTCTAACTTCCCTTTTTTCCTTATTTGTCACTCATTACTAACATCTCTTCACCAGTTGTGTTTATGAAAGAATTCAAGGTTTTATGATGGTCCTTGTTTCCTTTAAGAGCCACATTTCTTGTGCAAAATTATTTTCATTTTGATATACTCCCTAAGCTAAGTTGTTTTCAAATAAACTTAGTGATATCACTCCTCATTCACCCTCTCCCTCCATATTAACCCTTAACTTCTATTATCTAACTCCCTATGTCACCCTTTCCCTACTATTTTAACACCATGGTGTACAAACCCCAAGCATTCTATAAATATCCCCCCCTTGGCATTATAGCCATATGATTCACTACTAGGGAATTAAATTGACATCTGGTTAGTTTAAGAACCCAAGCCTTACCTCTTTGTTTCCCTCAGAATTCATTTACCCATTCAACCCCCCATTTGCCTAAAGAACCTTGGAAAAAAACCCATTTGCACCCTTTAAACCCGCTTAAAAGACAAAAATATCATGAAAACCCACTTTTCTGCCTTATCCTAAGTTTTGAACTATGCAAGACTTTATAAAGAAATACACGCAAAAACCATACAAACCCGTTAATATTTCTAAGGGTCTCGCCGGGCACAAATCTCGTGAAAAATAATTGTTTATTACCTGCCCGAAGCCGTATCGTCCGGTCAGCTTATCGGCCCGTCGACCGTCCGATCGAGCGCTTTTCATCTGACGGTTGACGTGGATATCGGACTGGCCCCGACGTCCAAAAGATATCGTCCGATATCTGTCAGAGGCTGACGTGAGGCCTCGGCCACACGTCGCCCCCACAGCATATCGGAGCCCCCTCTGAAAGATTCCCTTTCGTATCATAAGTGGTACGATATGATACCACTGTGGTTTCCGGTTTTCCGCCAATCCGCCTGCCAGCATCATCGCCACGTCACTGCCTGCGTCATCGCCGCGTCCGCGCCCCCGTCCACCATTGCTCCACTTGTCCGCCACCTCACCACCCCTGTGGACCACTCATAAGCCGCCACATCACCTGATGATGTCATCCGACCCTGACCCACCTAATGAAGTCATGCTGATGTCATCCGAAAAAGGCACGAATGTCCTAAAAATCCATATTTTTGCCAATTTTTCGCATTTTTTGCACTTTTTGCAAAAACTGTTGTTGCGCCTTCTGCATGCATTTTACGTCCAAATTTGCACCAGCCAGCTGAATTTGACCTGGAGATCTTCGGCACGCCTACCCACCTGCATTTGTGACCCAGACCATCAAATCTACCAGGTACTTATCCCTGCAAATCTTCTCTGTGCCTGGTTTTGTCTGCAATAGCTGAAAACTCACTTAAGACACTGAAAACGCATAATTCACCGGCAAAATCCCTGCACCCAGTTCCCATTGGAAATTGAACGGTTGAAATTCACTAGCTGAGCCTGGTTTAACAAAAACTTTCACTAAAACCTGCATCCCGTTCACGCAGTCGTGAACAGGAAACCCGAAACTTACACCTAATTATTGTGAAAGGTCTGTTAAAGACAAGTATTTGCCTTCTCAAGTGACTGTGTGCAGTATTCCAATTGCTGTAAGTTCACCCTATCGTCCTCTGTTTCTCAATTCACCTCTTTGTCCAAGAAATACTCTTTTCTGTTGCCCAACCTAGTAACATCAGTTTACATACAAAACAGAGTTCTTAAGTAACCATGGAGACTCCAGTAGCACCTGTGGCCCTCAATGTTGCCCCTTTGAATGCCCCTCAGAGAGAATTGGAG
>APFE031680335.1:0-12872 GCA_000404065.3 Pinus taeda | reverse complement strand
ATTCTCATGTGCAGTTTGAAGAGAGGTTTGGATGTCAAAGAGAGTTTCTTTGTTAACTTTGACCATCTCATCAACAGTGGAATGAATTAGGATATTCAATAACTTTAATGCATCTTCAAGTCTGGCCATTTTCTTCAATGTCACTTAAAAACACAACTGAGGCAACAGCAACAGAAAAATAATATTGTACTCTTACTACAAGATCTTGTAAGGGCTTGTCAAGTGGCAACAATGTTGCGAAAATAGTTGATGGAGCAGGACCTGAGTAAGCTGGATGTTACCAAGTTAAACTACAATAAACATTTCTCGTCAAGCTACAACAAACATTGGTACAATTGAGCATATGGTAAATCAACAGTCCACATTTCGTTTCAAGAATGAACTGGAGCCAATGCAAAAAATATATAAATGTGAAGATGAGCGCTGTCCTCAACTTCAAACTTCAGAGCATCTGACTGCTATGGAAATCATGCAAAATCTCTACAAGAAACAGCTCCAAAATCTCTACAAGAAACTGCTCCAAGAATGACTTCCAAAAATGTCTTCAAAAATGCTTCAAATTCACTTCATAATGCTGATCACTTCACCAAAAATGATAGCGAGCTAAAACCTGCCAAACCCAGAATCCATGCAATATTGATCCATGTACATGCGCAAACTACTTTGCCAATTTACCACTCTAACCAGAGTATTTCACAACAATTTAAGACTGTATTTATTTGGATTTCAAACAGCTCTGCGCTTTTTCTAAATCTTTAAAAAAATCATAAATACTTCTTAACATCTTGCTAACATTACATGCTACTAAAGTGGCACTATAATACGCTTCAAAAGTGTCCAACCATCTGTTCTGATTTTGATGGAAAACCACGCATCAGTTGGAAGTATTAACGTCAAATGATCATCCCTTTGATCTTTCTGCAAATCATCATTCAATGGCCCTATAAATATGCATATACACTAGCAAAAACCACAAGAGCTTATTACCGAGTGGGTTTCTTCGCAAAGAAGAAACAGATTAACCGCCTTTTTCCAGCTTGCTCCGGTTTTTGTGGCCATCACAGGACACACATACCATCGAAGTCTAGTTCGTATTGGTGGACTTGTTCAACATTCTTCAATCGGAAACAACAGGGAAGAAAAGGCCTGTGTATAGTTGTGTCTCAGAATGTAGGACCACTGTCGAAGAATTCCCACTTACCGACCAATCACCCATGGTGATGAGCGTTTTCCCCTTTTGCCTATTCATCCAAACTTTTTGGGCATTCAAATGGATTTGTTTCTACCTCGATTCTATAACACAGAAGGGCTGATTTTGGTTGTTTCAGAGAAATGAAACGATTCTCCTCGGATGATTGAAGCGTATTAGAGATTTGATGAATCCACGCCCAACAATTATATTTTCGGCTGTTTATAAGACGGATTGAAAAACCCACCTGGGCCCGTGAAGATCTTTTAAACGTCAATGGAGGGTAGAATTCTTGAGATTGTGGGGGCAGAGGTAATAGGAATCATGGTCCCTGTATCAATATGCATGTTTCTAGTTGTCCTGCTAGTTCATGGCATCAACCCATATCATACGACCTTCATAGCTCACGATTTCCATCAATGTAATATTCACGTTGCTTCAACCTTCAACGCAGGGGAATTGGAGTTTTTTTTTACCAACATTCACGTGTGAATTCTTTTTAATGATCACAAAGAATCTCCAAAACATAAGTTTAGGAATTAATCAACATATACACAACATATCGCATTGCTAGACGGTCACACTGTTAGACACAAAGTCTAATAAATGTATACCTCCAACACACACGCTAGCAATCACATAAATATTGCGTAATGCACAAAACAAATAGTCTGAAAGTTAACGAGTGGATGGAGTTCACCTCTCTGCCACTGGAGCTTCAACATTTCAGTCATTGGGACCCTCTATATCATGAGTACAAATGTGATCGATATGAATGTAAAGGTTTCACATACCATGTGGCTTGAACCTCCATGAGTGTTGTGCTCAGTCTCCCCCAATTGTTTCATGATAATCTCATAAACACCGATAGTGTAGGGTTTGAAACCGAAACCAGTAGAAATACCGCAAATCGAGATAATGGGAAGGAAAACGTTGAGCACTCGAGAACCGTGGATGCAATACTATTGAAGGCCTCTTGTTTTTGCCAAAAACCAGATGATAGATACCACCTTCATTTGGAAGAGAATATCAAGCTAATGACAACACAGAGAATGCCCAATCTGAGAAAGTCATAGCATGTGTAGCTCAGATCAGCACCAATTTTTCTATTTCAAGACTATGGGAAAACGTCCAGTGACAGGTGACAGATTAATCGCTGACATGATTTGCTCAAGGTAAATGTAACGTTTCTGTAGGACTTGCACGAGAGAACGTTGCAAGCCATTTGCAAAAATATTGACTGTACTTTAAGCATTTGAGTGGAAGAATACTGCAGCCATGCGCAGTTGCTTCATTTCAGGCTGCCAGAGATGGCAAATTCAGCGACACTATGCAAATCCGAAAGAGGTTTTCCTTACTCAGGCTGTTCTCAGAGAATGTCGACGGATAATTGCCAAAAGCGAGATAATGAATGAGGACGATAACAACTGGCTTGAGCCGGATAGGGTTGGGCGTCAGGAGCTGGAAATAGTTATGAACACATAATTATGCCACCAATTAAATGTCAGTATTCCGTTTTATCAATTGAATGATCATGCAGCGCTGGAAGGACCAGGTCAGGGAGGTGTCAGTGCTGCAATATGGGCAGAAAATAGGAGTTACAAGAGAATCTAGCAGCGTGAAGAGGGCAGCGTATGGAGGCCCAACAGTCTAAATTCATAGTCTTGTTAGGGAATAATGGTAAATCGTAGCGCTATTATACCAGTGTGCAGACTTTGACAGGCTACAGGTAGGAATACAATGCCTAGTTGCAGATTAGATGTGCTCAGCTAATAAAATAAATGGTCAGGTAATGAAGACTAGGCCAGCACTATTCAAGGCAACTCAGATCAGTTGCTCAGGGAAAAGAGGCCACACATCATGGCTCTGATACCATGTTAAACAGACATGGACAGCGAAAACAATAGAAAGATAAATCATGCATTGCATTTTTTATTCACAAATGATGTATATTTATGGTACATTATGTGACTGTTGGGATTCACATCCCAAGGTCTCTTGGACTGCTTTGTCCATTCGGCTTCCACGCTAACCCTTTAGGATTAGGTGTCCAACAGACTAAACCTTATTAATACTTATAATTACATTAATAATATTATGAATATAAATATCAAAATTTGATAATTAATAACAAAGGCCAAAGAATTTTTTTGTGTTGAACTATAATGGAAATGTGGTTGTTCGACCTCATGGTTATGAAACTCTTAGTTTTGAACAAATCAATGTGATGAAGGTCATCGAGAAGGTTGTTGGTTCCAAATATTTGGGAGCGTTGGGAATGTTGGTGCCACTTATTATTAGGTTTCTTGATGTGTTGAAGCACATACTCTGTCTGCCAATTAAATCAATCTAGCAATTAAAATCCCCTTCTAGGGTTTTATTTTTTTCTCAAATCCTAAACCTATTGCGGCTTTAGGAAGTAAATATAAGTGTCTCTCTCTTGAAAACAAAAAATAAATGGTTTATTAGTTCCAAAACATTAAATAAATAAATGGCTTATTGGTTCCAAAACATTAAATAACCATTAAATAACCATGGCCACCTGATTGAGTAGCATAATTAAGAGGCATTTGGAGTAAGAATTAATCTAATAATTCTTGCAAGTCTTCTACACCTACTTCCAATATGTTGAATGAGACTCTACCGTGAAATTGAGCTATACTTAGTTAATTTAGATATATTTCCATTGATTGCTCCATTGTGAGATGTGTGAGCTATACTTCTTTAATTTAGTTATATTTCCACTCATTTCCCCATTGTGAGATGTGAGCTATACTTAATTGAGTTATATTTCCACTAATTTCTCCATTCCAGTACTATGCCCCTTCCTTCAACTGCCCCTTCCTTCCACTACTTCAAATCTTCTTCTGTAATTTTCCTACTCTTCTCCAGATCCTTCGACTACTTCATATCTTCTTCTAGGGCTAGTTTGGCTATTCAGATAGTCTCTAGGATTGATTTGTAATTTTCCTACTCTTCTGTAATCTTCCTACTCTTCTCAAGATCTAAATTCACTGCATTTTCCTTGATATTAACATGATCCACCTAGGCAAGGACCTATTGTATTCTTTTACTTTCATGTTCTTCAGCCTCTTATTCTTTCTTGTGTAGCAAATCATACCCTTCCTTTGTAATTGACACAAAATTGTCATCTGATTTCTTAGATGAAGCTCATTTTCTTTGTCCAGAAGAGGATCTTTGATAATAGAAATTTCCATACTAGCACTTTGTGCATCTTCTTTTGCTGCAACGATCTCAACTTTAACTTCTTCAATAATTTAGTTTCATTTTCTTTGGCTAAGCTAACCTCAACTTCGATGCATTAGACAACTTCAACTCAATGTCCGTGACATTGGTCAATTCTTTCTTCAACAATTGAACCTCTTCATTAGCCTTACTTGCCATTGTAAATGCTTATTTGGCTTCATATTCCCATTTTGCAGCAATAGCTTCCTTTTCATCCTCAACCATTGAACGTGATGCATATGCCAAATCGAGAGCCTCTTCCAGAAAACATATCTCTACAGACAATTCCTTTGCTTTTTTGGCAGTGGCCTTTGAAGCATTGACTGCATCCATGCCCTATATAGCTACGATGTCCTTACAATCCATCGCAATGGAGAGGTTTTTCTCAACTTGTTGAAGCTCTTGGTGTGCAGATTGCAAGGAAACCACATCAAAAGCATGTTGCCTCTACATAACTTCAAGTTCAGACTGTCGGCCTTGATCCCTCTTCTGAGCAACCTCAATTGTGTCCTACTCAAGCTCATCAATCCACAACTTCTCACTCTTACATTTCTTTAGTTCTCTCTTCTGAACCATAGGAGACTCACTCAATCTCACATTGGATTCATCTAATGCCCTCTTATAAAGAAGTTGATTAGAACTATTGCTTGGTTGAATTTTATGATATTTATAGGCAATATTAATTCAATAATTAATAAAAAAATAAAGTCTTACACACCCTGAATCAATTTCAGTTTATACAACATTAGAATTTCATTTCTGCTACATCTCTCCAACTTATTTAGATGGTTTCTCAAATTATGCCACACTTGTCCATCTTATTTAGATTGTTTCTTGATTTATGCCTTATGGTGTTTCCTTTGCAACATTTGGTGCACATGCTAGTTATGTGAATTACGGAATATAAGCTAGATAATACGTATTCATCTCTTTTATTTTTTAGTATGCTAGGCTAACAAGCGGTTGTGAATTGTGTAACATACATTAGTAGTTTTAGCAAAAATAGTTACTGACTTAAGGAGCAATAAAATGTACTTAACCTAAATAAAATTTATTTATAAGTTATTTTTCATGGCTTAAATAAAATATTCTATGATTTTAGTAACCATATCACCAAACAAAAAAGATTTTCGATTTCCTAGATTTCAATTTTAAGTATAAGGGGCATTCCCTACACTTATTAAGATATTTGAAAACTATACACAACATTGATATGACACAAACAATTTGTTCCCAACTCAATTAATAACATGTTTATAATATTCTAAAATATTTTTAATAAAAAAATGTGTTTTTTTTGACGAAGGTGATAAAAATCCCTTAAAATATATTAGTAGATCTTGACAAATAATATCAAAGGTTTGAAAACTCATAATATCAAAATTTGGATTGAAAACTCATAATATCAAAATTTGGAAAATCAAAACGTATTAGATAGTGTGTTTCAGTGAATTTTTTAAATAAGGGAAGCTGCGAGGCAGCTAGTCCCTGCATTAAGTTCACCCTGCATTAAGTTCAGCTTGAGAATGCACCTGCACATGCATTGAACACTTTTGCACAGAACGCGTGAATACTGTTTGCAATCGAGTTAAAGGTGGAGTGACGGTTTAGGCTTAGCTTTGGATTCGACAGTTGGGATAGGAATGAAGCCAATGATGTCCCCAAACGAGAAGGCTGATCTTGTATTTCAGGATTACCCCATAGCAGAAATGCAGGATTACTGGTTTTTGCACTCATAGGTTCTTTGAAAAGTAGAGTCAGAGCTATTTTCGACCGTGGTCAAGAAAGCGTCGAAAGAGTTACTCTTGTGGGGACAGGGAAAGGGCTTGTTAAGGACCTTCTTCTTCCTGTCCTAATGCGACCAACTAACATAGGTCAAATCGAATGCTTATCTGGTGTTCGGACGAAAGAATCTTGTTCGAGAATCTGCTCCACATTCATGCCCAAAATCTGCTGCTCTCTTTCCTGCAACCAAACCGAAGCTCTTTTCGCCTTTACCAGAGCTGCTAAAGAAATTGAAAAATTTCCTGTTGATTTAGCAGGACAAACATATATTGAATTAACGGAAAGGAACTGAACCTGAACTACCTTAATGGACAGGGATAATAGTCTAAGAAGATGCCATAGAAGCAGAACCAGTCTTAGATGGTTGGCGAATAGGTTTTTGCTTTTTGCCTGGCTGGGCATAGTCAGAGCTAGCAATAATTGTCATACTACTTCCCTCACACTCAGAATGACTTTTTTGGCTTGTCAGATTCTCTTGTTCTAGCAATGTCCAATTCTGCTTTCAAACCTAGAAGTCCTTATTGCAGCGCCAGTCTATTCCAAAAGTCAGGTCAGTGCCACAGGTTCTTCTCAAGCATCAACATCAAAGAGCTCCAATTCCCTTACTTGAATCTAATCTAAGGAGGTCGATGTCCATTCAAAAGGGGAATGTAACTTGTATGAGAAAAAGACTGAGAAGCTATATTAGAAAGAGAGATTTAAGTTTGAGAAGTAGCTAAAAGAAGTATATTTGCATTATTGGCAGGAATTTAAAACATTTTTACGAAGATACCTATACAATGTTTATATGTGAATTTAAACACCGGTAGTCTATATATATATATATATTGAATATAAAAAATACACCGTAAACACTACTGTATAAATCAATGGAGTTGAGTGTTGACCGAATCAACTAAGAACTAACATATAAACAAAGATAAAGATATTCCATACTTTGGCTATGAACGTAATAGGCCAGTGAATATCATCTCCAGGTGGGACATAGCCTACAATAGAATGAAAGGAGTTCAATAGAAAACCAGGTACCTAAAATACAGTTGGAGTAATATGTTACGTTTAACGATAACCTCAAACAGAACTAAGTTTAACCTAGAGCAAGCAAAAGGAGAAAATCCTCTATTATTAGTCCATACTCACGTTTTACAAACCTTGAGATTAAATAAGTAATTTGTTCCCAATTATTTGTATCGGGAACACAATTGTTATACACTCTAATAAACTAAGTGACGAGTATCATATTACACATGACGAGTATTAGATTACACATAGTCTAGGCCATGTGATATCTAACCAACATTATATCAATGACATGAAACAATCACTGATACACCTGTTTTATAAAAAAGCCTCAACATAGCCACGTATCACTCATGCATATCAAATGGATTCTTCTGGATCTGGGGTGCATGCATACCAAATGTCCAGGTTGGGAGGCTTTTCTGTCATATTCGATGAAGGCCAACCTGCATGTATACCGAATAATGTGACAACCAGATCAGTATGAAGGCAGAAAACATGAAATTTTGCAGAGAGCGGCCTGCTTCCCTCGGATTTGTTCAGTGGAGGCAAGCTTCAGAGTATTCTTATTCTTGATAACGAATTTCTTCCTCTGTAGCAGCACCCTTCTGGTATCAGATTCTCAGTACGATGCACTATGGTTGTATGGGTTCTATGTTTGGTCCATTAGACATGAAAGTGACTGACGATTCTCTAATATAGCTCTAGGCCCATGTAGCTCAGCACCACAACAAAGGAGGGAGGAGAGGCAGATATAGATGCACTAGGAACAGAGTCAGTTTATGCACTAGCGCCATAAGTAGATCAGTAGACCCAGCAACAACATCCCTTCGCTTAGAGCCTGCAACATTCCTTCCAGTTACAGATCGATACCCAGCCCTATTAGATTATAGGCATGGAGAGCCAGTTACAGACCTTCATGAGTAAGATCCATATACAGTAGCTTCTTCCCTTCGCTCAGTTCCATACGTAGATCCTCTAGCATCAGTAACGTACCTAGAAGAATAGATAGAGACAAAGGCAGGGACAAGGGAAACTCCTGCTTCTGGGTCATCAAATGAATTAATGGATCATGGGTCATCAACTGAATCTTGAATAGGAAGGGGTGCCGAGCGAAGTGATGGCTCTTTAATAGGATATTGAACGGGGATGCCGACTTTGCCTTTGCTTAAACCGCTTATTCTGCTGATTATGTAGCTGGATCTTTAGACGGTGCTGCTTCACCGATTGGAACTGTAAGATCCCTGAACCGCATGGGAACTGTAAGAGTATGCCTTCACTCAGCAACAACTGGGAGCGCCAAATCATCTCCACTGGTCTGCACTTTGTGTTGTAAACTCTTTGGAACCCCATTTACAGAAAAGCTAAATAACTCTAGACAATGTGTTTCCTGTAGTTTAAATCAGTGTGAATAATGGTCAGTGTTATCATTTCTTAGAAATTTGAAAAATGTCCATGACGTAATTATACTTACTGCTATGTAAATGTACAGAGATCTTGCTTAAAATTTAGATTTCAGTGAAAATTTTGAAAAACAAAGTAAATACAACAGGTTTGATTTAACTCATTGTAATATTTTGAGAACCAAATAATAGACTTAATAGTAGTCCTTAGAAGATGATGATGAATGATACCTTGATTAACTGGAAAGGTCTCAATATAGAGTTGCTGTTACGTGCCACATGCAATCCACAACCAGCCACGTGCAATTTTCTCAATGATATCAGCCCTTCCAAACCTGCAATACGTTTAACATTTTCACATTTTGAAATTGAAAGGTTTTGAAAGGATTGCTGGGATGCAAAATCAGGCAATTCAACAAGTTCTCTACAATTGTGTATTCTTAGTAGCTTCAATCTTTTCATATGTGACCAACTCGATATCTTCCTTAATCCCAAGTTATCTTCAATAAATATTTCAAGCAATTCTTTTGGAAAAGTTGATAACTCTATGAGTTCTGTGCAGTGCTGTAGGTAAAGTTTATTTAATCGAGGAAGACTGCTAAAACTTGCAGGTAGGGAGGAAAATTTGTATGATTTCAGGCATAGAACTTCTAATGATGAAAAATCTCCAATATCTTGTGGAAGGCGACACCCACCTGATTTTAGATGCTCCAATGAAGTAAGTCTAGAAAAATTAGGTGGAAGCATTGATAAACTATAGCTTTCTTCCATTTCTAGAATTCTTAGCTTTGAAAGATTTCCAATGCTCTGAGGAAGTTCACACAGATTGTAGCATCTATTCAGAAATAACTCTTGTAAACAAACTAGATTTCCAATTATGTTCATTGCCTTAACAACCAGGTACTGTGATGGGTTTAAGACCTTATCATGAAGAAGCTATTACCATAAGCAGATGATGGGGTGGTCCAGGAGATCAACTTGCTCGCCAGCCCCATCATTTAAGTTGGTGGCAGGGTTTTTCCCCCGGTCAATGAAGAAGCGCCGCGAGATCCTTCAATTACTAATGGGAAAATCCTCCGATTGCTAATGGGTCGATCCATTACGATGCTGAAGCGGGAGACTCGGTACAGGCTCAGCCAGAGCTGCTATCTCTCTCGGACGGATAGAAGAAATAGCATTCACACTTTATGAATACCAGAGCATCCAGGAGATGCTCACACAGCTCAGACAGTGGATGCTCAGACAACTCAGACAGTTTTAGGAAGAGGCATAGATCTTCCATCCACCTGTAACACATGCTCACATACACCTGTAATCTCTCACATACACTTGTAACTACCTGCCAGCGACTTCGAGCAACTAACTGCAAGCAAGCTACTCAAACTAATGTCTCAAACTTTTGATGTCTCAAACTAATGTTAACATTAGTTATGTAGGCTAAAACATTTTGAAAAAATGAACAGTGTAAAACCAAACTAACATATAGTCTAGCCTCTTCCGCCTCGGGAAGAGGCCAAATAAGAAGGAAAATAAATCTATATCGAAAAACTTTGGAGGGCGAATCGGGGCGAATCGGTCTTCGTCGAGAAACTTTGGTTATAGCATGATTAGTCGAATTAACAAACCGCCGAACTAATGCTAAGAGGGGAATTATCGATCACTATAGTCCCTGGCCATTGCCAAATGGCAGGGACTAATAAGTAAACAACTTTTCCATTAAGAAAAAAAAAACAAAAATATTTTCGTAAACATTGATAACTCTAAGAAATATATTTATTTCCAATTGCGAACCCTTCATAATGATCTTTGCATAACTTTAGCATGTAAATCCTTTTGTATCAAAAAATTAAATAATTATTAATTTTGAAATAAGTTTATAAGCATGTTTGAAATTTTTATAATGTAAGTGAATATAAATCTCAATATTAGAAATGAGGTTTTAAATGTAATATAAATATATTAATAATAAATAATATGGGAAATGATAAAATTAAAAAAAATAATGTTAATTTTGTAATGTTTGTTAAGTAGTAAATTATACTAGAGAGTCGCTCTGAATTTGTCGATTTAATAGGCAAAATCTTAATTTCCAAGGAAGGAAGAAACTTTATATTCATTTTGTTTTAATTTATTAATTTTTATTAATAAATATTTGTTTTAAATAACTTTTTTAATATTATAATAATTTTTGAAAAATTAAATTACTAAAATATAAATTTACAGTTTTATAAAAAAACATTTATTTTATTTTGAAAATATCAATCATCTTTAATGTAATTGTGTTAATTTTTTTTTACTATTCTTTTTTAAGATATGATTTATGGTTATGTTGATGCATAAAGGCTGTGAATCTAACCTCAATTACATAACGACAATAATGTTAATAATAATTCAATTATAGGTGTTAATTATAATTAAGAAGAAGAGGTGTTGCAAGCAACAAGTCCCTACCTTGCAGGCAATTGCAGCTACAGGTTCCTCATGTTTCTTTTCAAAGTGAACATAACACGATTAGAAAAAGAAAAAGAAGTTCCGACATCTCTCTGGGCGGACGAGTTGGGGAAGGGTGTAAGTTGTTGGGGGAAGGGTGTAAGTTCCTCTGCGAGAGTAGATGAGTCGACGTTACCAGCTATTTGAAGAAAAAGAATGTAGGGGATCGACTCTCCTGTTTCAGAGTGTAAGCTAGGGGAATGCCTCCTGTTCACATCGAAGTGTTCAAACACAAAGAACTACCACCTCATTCCTATCCATGTGGTAATTAAACAGACACAAAAAACTTATCCTCCTAAACTGCCTTTTGTGTACGGAGTATCAACGATAGGTCATGTATAGCTGGGTCTGGGGAATGTGGTAAGTTGGCAGGCAATCCCCTGGGCTGGAAGAGATGCGGGCTATCCGAGAACAAATAATAGGTCACACCCGGCCCAAGCAAGTGAGCCTACTTTAAGACTTAATGATGTTGTTATTATGCTCTTGAAAGCTAGAGTAAGTAAGGCTAGCAATAAGCAAGCTCTAAATTATAGCGAATGAAAGCAAGTAGTTCCTATTTTAATTTATATTTTAATATTCTCATACACTTACATCAATGAGAATTTCAAAAGCATTGGTCCTTGGATTTCCATGAACATTAACACTTAGTTAAATTGGCAAGCGATTAGAACCTCACGCCAATCAAAACCTTGCGCCACTAGAAGTTTCAAATCCCACATTTGACACCTATGGAATTGCAACAATATTCATGAAACACATTGTTTAAATCTTAATAAAATAACTTTATAGGAAATTGATAATTTGACAAATTCCCATAACAAAACATAGATGTTTTATAGCGAAAAGTGGCAAATCTCACACTACACACCTATGGAACTGCAAAAACATCCTTAAATTTGACACGTAAGTACTTGCAACAATATCCATAAATCAGAATATTGAATTTTGATGAAGAACTTTGTATGATTTGATATCTAGTTATGTGAACAATGTTTAATCTCTTAAAGAGATTTTTCCCTTTATTATGGTAAAATAAAGAGTTTTTTTTTCCTTTATTATGGTAAAATAAATAGATTTATTTCTTGCAGCAGCAGTTGTTTGACTTTCTCTGAGTCGTTTCTAATAGCGTAGCCATTAATGTTTTCGGATTCCAGTATTATATATAAAGGGTCCTTTTATGTAGCCCATTAATGTTTTCAAATTCCAGTATTATATATAATGGGTCCTTTTATGTATCGGAGGTGTGCCAGATTATATATAAAGGGTCCGTTTATGTATTGGAGGTGTGTCGGAATAGAGGTGAGCCCTTTGTTTGCCAACATATGATCACACGTTCAAATATCAAAACAACCAAGTAACACTTGCAACGACATTTATTAATTGAACTGGAACACAACCACATTTTGAATATTTTCCATGCAAATATTTTCATGGTAAACTTTGGTCACCGTATCTCACTACGGAAACGCAGCAAGCACTAGAAGGAGGGTTCTGCAGCCTGTTGATTTGGGGTGGGGGAACCACTACGCCTAATGATATTTTCGAATTGGAAGGATTGTTCTGTAGCCTATGGAATTGGAGTCAGGGAACCATTGCTATTAGATGCTTTCTTTGCTGCTTGTTTCGAGACCTCTGCCTTTGTTACTGCTGTTGGGTAAACTACTACTGGCGCTAGATCAACGGATGCTTCAATGACTACTTTATGTACTGAAGAAATTGGATCAACTTAGTCAACTGAA
>APFE031680330.1:0-10127 GCA_000404065.3 Pinus taeda | reverse complement strand
CCCCCCCCCCCCCCCCTCTCAGTATTATTTCCAACACCATTCATCCCTTGCTTCGTTTATTCAATCTAGTTGGATAATAGAAATGGCAAAAAGCAATGCTTCCACATCCTCACCCTTTCTTGAGAGTGCATCTGCCACAACATTTTGCTTCCCTTGTTTGTATATGATTTCAAAATCATAACCCAACATCTTTGTGACCTATTTTTTCTTCTCTTCTGAAGATAATCTTTGTTCTAAAAAGTATTTAAGACTATCATAATCCTTTTTTACCTTGAAGTGTCTTCCCATTAGGTAGGGTCGCCATTTCTTAAGCGCATGTAGTATTGCCAACATTTCCTTCTCATAAATAGCTTTGTGTAAATACTTTCCTATGATTGGAAAACTTTCAAAAGCAATGTTTCTTTCTTCTTGCATTAAAACAAAACCAATTCCATTTCCTGAGGCATCACATTCCACAATAAAGGTTTTTGTGAATTCTAGCGTAACTAAGACTGGTGCTTGGCACATTGCCTCTTTAAGATGTTGAAAGGCCTTCGTTTCTTCTGGAGTACATAAAAATGCTTCTTCAATAATGTTTTTAGAGGTGTTTCTATTCTCCCATTATTCTTAACAAACTTGCGATAATGCCCTGTCAACCCGAGAAATCCTTGTAGATGCTTTATGGATGTGTGGATTTCCCATTCCTTAATGGCTTTAATTTTGCTAGGGTCTATCTTAACATCTTCATGAGATACAATATGACACAAATATTCCACTTCTTGTACTCCAAAGAAAAATTTGGAGCTTTTTGCATATAATTATTTCTCCTCCAATCGTTTGAGCACCCTGCCAACACGTTGAACATGATCCTTCCAGACTTGCTATAGATTAGTATATCATCAAAAAATACTAACAAAAATTTTCTAAGGGCGGGCTTGAAAATGGATTTCATCAAACCTTGAAATGTAGAAGGTGCATTGGTAAGGCCAAAAGGCATGACCAAAAATTCATAATGCCCCTCATGACTTCTAAATGTTGTTTTCAGAATGGCGCTCCCTATAATCTGGACACATGCGCCATGATCCATACTTCTTGTGCACCAATACTATTGGAGCAGAGAAAGAACTTTAACTAGGTTGAATTATACCAACCTCTAGAATTTATGCAACCAAACATTCAAATTCACTCTTTTGGGCATAGAGATATCTCTAAGGCTTGATGTTTGGAGGAACACTTCCTGGAATCAAATTAATATCATGATCATGATAATGAATAGGTGGGAGACCTTTGGGAGTCTCAAATACCTTGGAATGATTGTCCAAGATTGGTGATCTGGAGAAATAGATGATTTCAATGTGGGAATCTCTAGTGAACATAATTATGAAATTACACCTCATTTTTCTTTCTTTAGAAGCTTTTTCATTCCATTAGAGCTTATTATCTTTCATGGTTTCCCTACGATCCCTCTTAATTCAACTTCCTTTCCTTCCAAAGAAAATTTCATGAAAATTAAAATTTGTTGCATCCAATGATCTGAAATCACCCCTAGGTGTTATAGAAATTTTTGGGTACTTCAAACCCAATCATAAATGTCCATAAACTAAGGGATCCTAAGTCCCTAAAAGTGTTGCTTCACTGCCTAAAGGAACAAGGCCAGCTGATTACATCATCTCCCAGAAGTTCTCCACTGAAAACTACTCATAAATGGTCAAAACTAGACCATACTGAAAGATCAATGCAGAGGGTGCGATGCATATCACCTTCCCAGTGTACAAGGTGTGATGCATACTGAATTGCTCCTCTGTAAGGTGCGATGGTTGGGAATGGACAAATGGAAAGGACAAAAATGTGAGGTGGAAGATCATGGAATCTTCCAGAAGCTTCCCCTCTGACACTTGCCTCTCTATTTTCGACTAGGGATGAGTAAGAGATCATCATTCTCCAAGTGGAAGCAGGAACTATCAGAGAGAGGACACTAATCAAGATCCCGGAAGATGACTCAACTCTCTGTAATCATCTATATACGGATCCCTCATCACAGAGATCCAAAGGCTGGAATTTTGTATCTTATAGAGAAGTTTTGTTGGTTTTCTAGTGTACAATCATAGTGTTGGGTGATCTAAGCTTTTCTTGAGGTGAAGAAGGGCTTCCTAGCTGGAGGATGATGCTTGGTCAGATCACATGGTTGTAATCCTCTTGCTACTTTTCATATTAATAAAGCTATTCTTGTTTCTTTCCATATTCTTGTGTACTTGTTTATATATGCATTTATATGGTTAATACACATCTGAACCTATATTATTTATGAATTTAGATCTTTGTTTCTTCGATAGTAGTATGTTGCTGTGATTCCACAAGCTCTTTTGAAGCTGGGCAGACAAAGAAGAAGCGGCGAAGCTCTATCAAGAAGGAGAGGAAATCAAACACAAGACTCAGGTTGGTCTTCTTGGTTCTCCTCTTGTCTATTTTCATAAAAGAAAACAATAGTAGAATTTGATTGTTTGTTTCTAAGATAGCCACCCATCTTAGCGGGAAGAGCAGCATCCGAGTGGACACTATTCCCAATAACAAAAATTTCTATAAACTAAGGGCTCCTAAGTCCCTAAAAGTGTTGCTTCACTGCCTAAAGGAACAAGGTCAGTTGATTACATCATCTCCCAGAAGTTGTCCACTGAAAACTGCTCAAAAATGGTCAAAACTGGAATCTACTGAAAGCTCAATGCAGCGGGTGCAATGCATATCACCTTCCTAGTGTACAAAGTGCAATGAATACTCATTTACTCCTATGTAGGGTGCGATGATCTCCCAGCTCATTCGCGAAAGCGGAACGATCATCTGCGCCATTTGAGAGCAATATTTCTACGTTGTTGACACTACAACATACGACTCAATCCGCACAAATGTGTGTTTTGTGTCAATTCTGGTCATTTACTTGGCTTCGTCGTCTCAAAGGATGGGATTCATCTTGACCCTTGCAAGGTTCAGGAAATCATCGATTTGCCTCGACCTTCAAACTTGCTTCAGATTTAGAAACTCCAAGGGAAAGAAAATTTCCTCAGGAGGTTCATTCCAAATTACGCCAAACTAGCTAAAGGTTAGACTCGTCTTTTGAAAAAGGAAGTACCCCTCATTTGGGACCAAGTAGCGCAAGCTTCCTTTGATGCTTTAAAGAAATCTCTAATACAAGCATCATTAATGTATGCCCCAGATTATCAAAAAGACTTTAACCTGTATTTGGTTGCAGCAGATACGACCATACCAATGGTTTTAGTTCAAGAAGACAATGGACTTGAACATCCTATATATTATTTAAGCTGAAATTTAAATGATACAGAAATGAAATACTCCTACGTTGAAAAGCTCACTCTCGTGGCTGTTCAAGCGATACAGAGATTTCAACACTACATCCTCTTCAGGAAAACTATCATTTTATCAGATTGCAACCCCATGACCTATATACTGTCGCGACAGTTGCTGGGGGGAAATATTCAAAATGGATAGCAATTCTACAAGAGTTTGATTTGGAATTCAAAAAATCCAAATCAAAGAAAGCCCTGGTATTCGCGGAGTTACTATGCGATCTCCCATCATCGTCCAACAATGCAACATCTGAAGAAGCAATCATGGATGAAAGTTTGTTTCTGATATCTTCAAGCGATCTATGGTACGGATATATAATCAATTATCTCCAGACACAAACATATATGTCTAATACCTCATGCTCCGAACAACGACATATTCGATACCAAGCAAAATACTATGTGATCGTCGGTGATACTCTTTACCGTCGTGGTATCGATACAGTTCTGCCGAGGTGCCTCACCCCTGAGGAGGCTGAGAAAGTCCTGAATGATACTTCTGGCCAACAATGTTCAAAGATTGCATAACTGCAGTTAGAAGTTGTCATGCTTGCCAAATGTTTGATAGAAAAACCAGAAGACCACCCACACTGCTGCAACCAGTAGTAGTTGTTGGGCCATTCGCCAAATGGGGCATAGATTTCATGACATGTAACCCCACCTCGACCGGGGGGCATGGGTACATTATAGTCGCAGTAGACTATTTTACCAAATGGGCCGAGGCGATGCCTACATTAAACAACAGCAGCGAAATGGCTGCCCTTTTCTTTCTCAATCACGTAGTCTCCAGATTCGGTGTTCCACCGGCCAGAGTCACAAATCATGGATAGCATTTTTGCAATCACATGATGGTTGAGTTGGCTGCCAAATTAGGATTGTCCCACGATAGCTCTACTCCATACTATCCGCAAGCTAACGGACAAGTTGAAGCAATCAACAAAGTCCTAAATCACATGTTGCAAAGGATGATTGGAGTCCACAAACGGGATTGGCATTTAATCCTATACTCGGCCTTGTGGACATACCGAACATCGGTAAGAAATGCAACCGGATTCACACCTTTTCAATTGGTGTACGATCTGGAAGCAATCTTACCGGTTCAATGTCAGATCTCATCCCTCAAACTCGCAGTCGACCTTCTCCCTGGAACCTCAGACGAAGAGGCTCGTTTCTTGGAACTAATCAATCTGGATGAAACCCGTTGTGATGTAGCTTCGGCTAACGAAGCTCATAAGAAGTGATTCAAAGCACAGTTCGACAAGAATGTCAAACCTCGCGTCTTCTTAGAAGGTGACCTGGTCTTACTTTACGACCAGGAATCCGATAAAATGGGAGCAGGGAAATTCAAATAATTATGGATGGGTCCCTATATTGTTAAATGAGTATTAGCAAAAGGAGCCTACGAGTTGATGGACTATGATGGGATTCCACTGGCACAACCTCGCAACGGGTTGTACCTCAAGCGTTATTATGCTTGATTTTGCATAGTAATCCTCATGCTTTTGTTACATTTTTGTTTTCTCCAAGAGCATTTAATTTGGTTAAGTAATCCACTTTTTTCATTTGTTGCAGATTTCGAACCTACTGGAATCATTCGTTGTATATGCCGACGGAGCAAGTCGTAGTTCGCGGAACCTGTCTTTTGCGGCATGGGCCATTTTCAATCCCATCGTCGAGTTAGTAAGTTTCAGAGGAGTGTGTATTGGTCGGTCTACGAACAATATCGTTGAGTACAGTGCATTGATAGAACTCCTTTCTGATGCCATCACACATGGCATATGCCGACTTGTCGTCAGGCTAGACTCACAGCTCGTCATTTTACAACTCACCGGCATCTACTCTGTACAAAATCCAGTTATCTATCGCATGTTCCTAAGGGTCAAAATTTTGGAAAGACAGTTCGATTTCATCCAATATCAACATATTTCTAGAAGTTTAAACACATTAACAGACTCATTGGCAAACTATGTGTTATATAGACATTTGCGACATTTATAAAAAGAAGCATCACATCAATATATGTAGCAGGATCATGTAACTTAACCAAAATAAAGCTCCGAAAATCAGAAATATATTTCATAACTATTTATAGTTTGTACATAATGTTCTGTAACCAAGACAAAATTGGTCAAATGACCCAAAAACTCAAAATGATAGGGGGCACCCTAGTCTAATGATGCTGGTGATAACAAGTCACCGCCTGTGCAATCATGCGTAAGAGCCTAGTCCATCGACTCGGCACTCTAGTAGTATGTTGCTGCAACCGCAGGGGCAGCTCATCGATCCTCACATTCGGGATACCAAGGGTAAGACCCTCGATCTGGTCCTGTAGTGTCGAAAGAGTCTCTACCACATCAAGATCATGAAGGATGGCCCTCCCAACAGCCTCTCCTGCTGGAGCGGCCTCTGGGTCTCTGCAGCATATTGTTGGTCGAACTGGTCCAACATCTGCATGAGCACATGAGTTTTGATTAGTCTTGATCGTAAGAATATAAGAACATTATAAAGAACAATGAACAGAGATATGGTTAGAAGAAATTACCCATGGCACCCCACTGCTCGCCAATCGGCAGCACCAAATCCGAATCACCTCGGAAATCCATACCAGCATATGGGAACCTGGCATAAACCATCTCCTGACAGTCAAACCACTCGAAGAAGGTCTCAAAAAAATAAATCTGGGGCTAACCAGCGTGCCGAGACATGAGATCAACCCATCTCTGCATCTGTGGTTCAGTCGGTGGAGGTAGGCCAAGTGAAATGTACTGCGGCTGCATCAGTGGGATTCTCTCCAAGGTGAAAGCAGTCAAAATAGAACCATATCCAAATTTCTTGGATCTGCCGCTTTTCACCTTGGTCAATTGTTCTTTCATCACAGAAAGTACTGCATCACACCAATTGAACACCTTCGGTTCAAGGCACTCCAAAGCATACTGCATGTAAGATCTGTTGGCTATGTGAAGAGCAGAACTACCAGTGAATCTAGCAAAAGTAAACAGAATGGTCCGCAAGGGCCGGTCAGTGACATCTTGGATATTGATCTTGTCGTCTGTACTCGGCTAAGATCCCTCTCTGCAATACCAGCGAATGTACTCGCTCACGGGCTCACCCCCACGGGTGGAGCCTGATAATGAGAGAGGGGCACCATGCCTCGATAAACTGGTAAGAAAATAGATGTCCACCACTATCAAGGGGATCAATTTAGCCCTAATCTGGAATACCTGGTTGATAGGATCCCAGGCATTGAGGAAATACTGCAACAAACTAATTTGTTGCATCATGTTAGAGATACGGAAAAACTTCAACAGGCCACAGTTACGTAATGCGGCTAATTTGCCTAGATCATGTAAAGCAACAGCGTCCTCTTCTTCATGCTCGCGTTCTCGCCATCTAACGACCATTTTGCTCCGATGAATCTCTGAAAAGAAAACAAGGGAAGAGTCAGGATCTTCATTTGGTAAAAAATATGCAAACATTCATGAGGAAACTGTGCAAAAACTTTCCTACCTGCATCCATCGCACCCCAACAAGTGTACTAGGAGCGATGCATACTGACTAGTCAGTGGGAAGATCAGTATGCATCGCACCTTTCGACTAAGGAAGGGTGCGATGGTCCCAGGGTGAGTTCTTCAAACCCCAGAGGCTCAGCAGCACAAGGAAATGAACTCAGAATCCAAAATGAAAGGCATGTAATTGAAGAGCACAAGTTTAGCTCTTACCTGGTCCGAACGGCGTCGAGAATCGTCCACAGAATCTCCCGGAATCCGCTGGTGAAAATCAGGGGTGAGAAGCACCTCCAGAGCTCCAACAAACCAAATTCAAATGAAATGGTAAAATGAGAGGTAAAAGTCACTTTTAATTTACTATGCACGTAATTCAAGTAAAATATTAGTGTTTTTAACTCATTTATCAAGCATATGTTTTCATTTCTAATCAGTTTGATGAAGCAAATGAACAGGTAGTACAATCTTTGAAAGAACAAAATGCTAAGGGTGAATCTAAAACTCAATGACCATCGTTGCGAGCAATGTTTTCGCAGAGTTCAAGCTCGTTAAAAAATAAACGCTCCACAAGCAATTTTAGCGCATAGTTCAAGCTCGTTAAAAAATAAACATAAGTCATGAGAAAATGTTTCCCCCAGTGTTTAAGCTCATTAAAAAATGAACCAGTAAATAAGCATTGTGAATGCCTTATCGCCAACTTTTGAGGCTTGATCATGTTCTCGCCATCACCTCCACTCTGGTTTTAGCCGATCATTCACCCCCATATGATTGTTTACCCCTTCAAGGAACATCTGTGAAGAGTGATTCTATTAGCCATCCTTGTGACACTGCCGTGATTGGAAAATTCCAAATCTTACCTGGAATCAACTGCTACCCGAAACCATCACTCGTTCCTCGAAGACGAGTCGTCTTTAAGCTCTTTTCAACTGACTCGTAAAATATGAAAAGTTTGTCGAGCGACTGGCCTCTCCGACTCGTTAAAGTCATCGGAAGTGCTATCCCTCCTCTAGATTTTAATCTTTTTTGACCTGAGGGATTATTACACAAAAACATCGAGCGCTTGTCTTGTTCGGCTCGTTAAAACTATCGAAAATTCATCCCTTTTGTATTATTTTATGCTTTTTTGGACTTAAGGGATTATATGACGAAAAAGAATCGTTGGAGTCTCCTTTCAGTTTCTTTCAGACTCTCTAAAACTGAAAGGGACTGAGTTATATTTGTCATTAAACTCGTTAAAACCGAATAGCGACAAACTCACCCAAATGGACGAGAACGAGTTTCACTGACGCTAGGCTCGCTAAAATATAGCGACAGGTTTGCCTGAAGGGCGGACTATAGAACAAGCATATGTTATCCTCCTCAAGCTTGACAAAAATAAAGAGGTACTGGTCAGCAATGACTGGGGAAAATTTGGAAGAAAACTTGAAAAAATTTATTGGTAGCAAGTCGCTCTTGAACATGACAATTTCCTTCTGCATCCATGCCAGGTTGGGTTGTTCCTTTCACTGGTCATCACCATTGGTCCATCACACCATCCATCTTTGGGGTTAACGCTACCAATCCATCGTCAGTGTCGCTGATATTTTCAAGAGAAGTCATTCAGACAATTCACCTGTGTCTCACCCACTGCAATACATTCATGCTCCATTCCTTCATGACCGCCACCCTAAACCCTGTATCATCAGATTCTTTTCACCTCCAAAATCATTTGCTTCATTCCATGTCGTTGATGTGGGATTCATTAAGGCCCTCCTACGACAGGTCGCTTCTTGTTGACATCAGCTCATTATCCAAGAAATTGACTTAGGAACAACCCTTTCAGTACTTTGAAGCTTGCATGCCTCAATGGAAAGTTTCTCACTTTCGACGACAGGTTTACATCAATGGTCTTCGACCGAGAGATTTTGCGTGGTGTTCGACGCCAAGTTCCTTTTTCACACCACGTAGATTGTATTGTAGTACCTTGAGGGTCATTGTCATTATTGGTGATTCCTCTCGCGCCTGTTAACAGCTTACATCATTGGCTGGTAATCAGGCGATGTCTTTCCATGTTCGACTCCAGAACATTTTTCACATGGATCGACTTGTACTCCGAGGGAGTGAAGATTGAATGAGTTTTTAAGACCCCGAATCTAGTTTCATCCATCCAGGCTGTGATATATTTAGGAATATAAAGACCTCAAGTGTACATCATTGCCGAATAGATGATCATTCAAATCAAAGGATGATGAGTCCATATCATCAGTCTATCACACAGATGATTATCTGTCCTATGTACATGAAAATAAATTTGTAAAGCTGAGCATGGGAATGCTCGCCTCAGCTAGATCATGAAAAAATGTTGTCAAAATAATTTATTGTATTGTATCTTATTATAGTTCTCCTCCCAGCCCGAAAAAACTTCGGATCCTCATAGTAAAGCATTTCACCCAACATCAAACAGATTAATGACCTCATGCTTTAGGGGGCAACTATTATAGACATTTTTGGGCACTTCAACCCTAATCATAAATGTCCATAAACTGAGGGTTCCTAAGTCCCTAAAAGTGTTTCTTCACTGCCTAAAGGATCAAGGTCAGCTGATTACATCATCTCCCAGAAGTTCTCCACTGAAAACTGCTCATAAATGGTCAAAACTGGACCATAGTGAAAGCCCAGTGCAAAGGGTGCGATGCATATCACCTTCCCAGTGTGCAAGATGCGATGCATACTGAATTTCTCCTTTGTAGGGTGCGATGGTTGGGAATGGACAAATGGTA
Source organism: Pinus taeda (assembly GCA_000404065.3). NCBI lineage: Eukaryota > Viridiplantae > Streptophyta > Pinopsida > Pinales > Pinaceae > Pinus > Pinus taeda. The sequence goes on along the minus strand of APFE031680330.1, from coordinate 527 downwards.
CAGACAAAATGTGAGGTGGAAGATCATGGAATCTTCCAAAAGCTTCCCCTCTCACACTTTCCTCTCTGTTTTTGACCAGGGATGAGTAAGAGATCATCATTCTCCAAGTGGAAGCAGGAACTATCAGAGAGAGGAAACTAATCAAGATATGAGAAGATGACTCACCTCCCTATAATCATCTACATATGGATCCCTCATCACAGAGATCCGGAGGCTGGAATTTGTTTCTTATAGAGAAGTACTGTTGGTTTTCTGGTGTACATTCATAGTGTTGGGTGATCTAAGCTTTGCTTGAGGTGGAGAAGGGCTTTCTAGCTGGAGAATGATGCTGGGTCAGAACATATGGTTGTAATCCTCTTGCTACTTTTCATCTTAATAAAGATATTATAGTTTTCCTCCATATTATTGTGTACTTGTTTATATATGCATTTGTATGGTTAACACACATTTGGTCCTGTGTTATTTATGAATATAGATCTTTGTTCTTCGATAGTAGTATGTTGCTATGATTCCACAGGTGCTCTTTG